>BEXV01000908.1:12580-31697 GCA_003118195.1 Hemicentrotus pulcherrimus
GGCCCCCCCCGCCCCTAAAAATGTTGAGACGCCCCCCCCCCCTCGCCCCCGGATCGCCACTCCTGATTACATGTCTATAGGGCGCTAGTTTGTTTATATTCCTGATGAACTTCGCATGTGTCATAATCAATATGGCCAATGAGAAAAATATATAATCATAAAAAGGGGTGCTGGCCGCCACCAGTAGGTCCGACGGACGAAATAAAAAGCCAAAGGGCCCATGATCGAAGACAGTTGGACAACGAGTACTGGCCATTTTTTGCAAATCACATCAATCAATTTGATGAATCAAAATCGCCAATTTTCGGAGTAATTTGCAGGCAAGTTAAAAAGAAGAATTAAACAAAAACGGAGTCGAAACGGAACGTCACAACTTCATCATCTATTCTAAAATTTAAAATGAGGGGAAGCTAGCTCAAGAAACAAACGTAGTCCTACATGCTTCCCGCCAAACTTGTCCAACTCTCATACAATTATTTTCAAATATCAGTTATTTCCACTGTATAGCCTACATCATTTAGTAAAGGTAATCGTCGAATATGCCATCTCCGGAATAAACATATTATATTGAATTAATCCGGGATGTCCAGAGCGGGCGAAGTTTGTGCAATATAATTAGTAAACATTATTAGAACTTCATGAAATGAATGACGAATGATGGATATAATAAGACTATCTTTTCAGAACTGTATTGATCAATCTAAATGTTCTCGGAGAAAGAGATTGATCACTAGCTTGAAAGCTCTGAGTATACAATAGGCCTAGATTATTGTTATCATTGTATTTGTAACTAGTATAGTTCATGACAAGAGGTGAAAGAAAATAACATACCAACTTTCTGGGCAATAGTGTATCTAGCAATCGACTAATGACTATTGAATGAAGTTCACATAGTATGATTATGATTGTTAATTTTTTATCATTCTATCTTATATATCGTCTTACCATATCTTGTCATGTTATAATTATGTTAACTTGCAAATGGAAGAAATACAAACATCCTAAAACGAAATAATTATAGGTCTATTCCTTGTAACATAACCTCATAGAGTAGTTATAATATTATTGTGCTGCCTATGTATTATGCTAGAATATGAGACAGTTAATCCCGCATTATACTGGCGTGGCTTATAATATGCCTATACTCCCATTAGTCCCATTATTATACTGAACTACAATGCCTATTAATTGTTTGACACATAATGATAATAGTAATTATTGTTAAAAAAATGATAGAAAATACAATTGGTCAATATATATTTGTTACTCATTTATTTAGATCTGCCATACAAAAAGAAGGAAAAGAAAACTTTATGCAGGCGGTATACTGAAGTAAGACCTCACATGCACAGCGTTCATTCATAACAAGTATGATCAAGAAGTTACCAGCAACTTCTTGGTATGATGAAACATGATGTCTCTATCATGAAATTTAGTCAAGATGGTGGTTCAATAATGATAGGTGAATTCCCCTAAATTTCCCCTGTAGTAGTTTTCCCACGAGATAGGCAGAGGATGAGAATGCCACGTCAGATTATTTAAGGACACGTTAGGTCTTCTAATGGTAGAGTAATTATTTCCTTAATTTTGTTATGAATTTCTCCTGAAATTTCAGGAAGTATTATGACATCAATATTTACTAAGTTTACGTGTCACTATGACCGACCAATGACAGCTAGCCATGTTGCCGGTTATTGACCAATCAGCGTTGGCCACGATCAGCTACGCACACGTAAAAATGAACGTAATTCCTGTACAGGCATCGTTCTATTCATTTTACACACGTGTACACCGAAAAGATACCCCTTATTCTACACACATCATTCACTCGACGTTCAATCAGCTGATCGTATGTACCTGTTAAATTCTGTGAATATCTGAGTTTGAAGGAATTTTGTTCAATTGGTTCAATAATTCATCGTTTTTTTAACCTGAGAAATGTAAGTTTACATCAAATTTTATATAATAATCATTCAATTTGCGGCTGTGCGACGACAATTTTGCTTTTGCTTCAGAACTTCTGCTGCGTGCTGCAGCAGTGCGCTAGCCTGGTGTTAAATGGTCGTGCTTGAAGTTGAATTGGGAATGAGAGTGTGACTTTGAAATAATTAAGATGAGAGAATCTAAACTGTCTTGAGACAGGAAAATTGATGAATCGAGCGGAGTAAAATATCTTTACTAAAAGTAAAAGGTCTATATTTTTTGGATGTTGTCATGTTTCATAAAGACTTTTACTAGTGATTTAGGTGGATATAGACTAGACCTAAAGTATGAAGGTGGGTGTGTCCATTCTGACTTGGAATTGCAAGTTGCTTGACTGAGATATACCATCACTTCAGAATGATCAGGGCTTCAGGCAACCGCCAATTTGTCTGGGACCAACAATTGCACTGGAACATATTATTGTTAATCGTGTTGATCGTTGACTGGTAATGTGGTATGCATTTAATTGATGAAATCAAATGTTGTACCACTACTTGTCTGGCATGTGCATAGATCTAGGCCCTAGTTTGAACTTGCTAAGTTAAAATGTTTTCTCTTTCACTTTACAGAAGAAAGACAATCGCAATGAGGAAGCTTGTTTTGTGTATGTGCTTGGTGGCGCTCTCTGCGTCTCTCACATTCGCTGCTGAAGACGAAGAAGATACCAAGAAGGATATTGGAACTGTCATCGGAATTGACTTGGGCACAACCTACTCATGGTAAGAATTAGTGGACACAAAAAGAAAGAAGGAATTTAATGAACCATCTTAATCTTAGAGTTTAAACTCAGTCTATTTTTTGTGAACAGATGGCAAAACATGAAAATTAAAGAAATTATAAATGTAGCAAATTCATTTTGTACCAAGAAAGTTCAAATGTAGATTCATCATCAAATTGATTGTAAAAGTCAATTTTAGATGTCTCTACTCTTTTTATTTATAATACTCTTCTCAAAGTTACTCATCATTTCGAACATTCTTTCCCCTCCATTTTGATGTACAGTGTGGGTGTGTTCAAGAATGGCCGCGTAGAGATCATCGCCAATGACCAAGGAAACCGAATCACGCCCTCGTACGTTGCTTTCACCAGTGACGGTGAGCGTCTTATCGGTGATGCTGCCAAGAATCAGCTGACGAGCAACCCGGAGAACACCATCTTCGATGCCAAGAGGTTGATCGGAAGGACTTGGGATGATCCAGCCGTCAAGCATGATCTCAAGTACTTCCCTTTCAAGGTGGGTAACAATGAATCCATTTCCTTCGAATATTGAGAAAATGCATCTTGGGAATTCTTTACTCATCCCCCCCCCCCCCCAAAAAATTAATTTAGTATTGATAGATGTACATGTATGGCATTTGCTTCGACTGGTGTTGTTTGATATGTGTTGGGAGTTATACAAACTTAGATATAGCACCAATCCAAATCCCACTATTACCCATGTATTATCCAGTTATCCTCCAAGAAAAATTTTCAGTTCAGAAATTGTATAGCTGACTATAGCACAATCAATGTACAATTTGTGTGTACTCCAAAGCTTGAGAGAGAGAGCTGATGCAACATTTCACACACAGTGATGTTAAAACAACATTCTTTTCACGTTTGGATTGATGTTTCAGGTTGAGAACAAGAACAGCAAGCCCCATGTACGTGTCAACATTGGTGGAGATTCCAAGATCTTTGCTGCCGAGGAGATCAGCGCTATGGTGCTCCTCAAGATGAAGGTAAGAAACCAGTTACACGGAGCTGTAAGTTTAGAATGCTTCAGCGATTTCAGTCCAGGGCATGTAGGAAAATGAGTAAAACTGTCCATCCATGATCTGCCGAGTGCCGAGTGTTAGAAAGACCACATGTTATTATCAAAGGGGGCCTGACATGTATCTCTCATGTTAATAATGGTAGAGCCGGAGATTGGTACTTGATTAGGATCTTACCTTTTCAATCTGCATGCCATTTGAAAAATGGTTCGCAATGCATGATACAACACTTAGATCGACTTTGTAAGGGGCTTTCATCATAACTAAATGAAGATGCTTACATTTGTGGATGTAGATACTAAGAATGTTGTTAGTAGTATCATCCTTTTAGAATCCTAGTAAAGTTGGTATTTCAAAGAGGTCTTTTATGGTCACTGGTGACAAATCCTCATATAGCTTGGTGCACACTGCAGGGTTTGTTGATAACGTTGTTCCGATTCATTTACAGGAAACTGCCGAGGCTTACTTGGGTAAGAAGGTAACCCATGCCGTTGTGACTGTCCCTGCTTACTTCAACGATGCTCAGCGCCAGGCCACCAAGGATGCCGGTGTTATCGCTGGTCTCAACGTCATGAGGATCATCAACGAACCGTAAGTATCTTCTTTCAAGAATAGGAACTACGACAGACTTAGATTATAACATAGGCCTACTGTTTGTATACATCCAGAAGGGTTTAATACAGATGTGACCTTCTGGCTCCGAACAGACGAGTACATGAATATGTCTTGCTCGACTTGCATTTGATGCAATATTTCAGATTTTTTTTGTCATTAATGATATCATCTGCTGAGCGCAAGAAGGGGGCTAACTTGTTAGTATTTTACACAGAGTTAGCACACTTCCGACTATGAGCAGATCATCTTTCCAAGCTTTTTGGATTGTTACTTAATTTTCCAGGGATAAATAACTGAATAAAATACTTATATACAAGAATAAAGAAGAGATATCAAAGAACAGAAATGATAGACATGTATTGGATTATTGTGCTGTGGGGGACTAGTGATTACAATTCATGGCCTAAAAATAAATTATTAATTAGTTCTTTCTTTTCTCTCTTACAGTACTGCTGCTGCCATTGCCTATGGTATGGACAAGAAAGAAGGAGAAAAGAACATCCTTGTATTCGATCTTGGCGGCGGTACCTTTGACGTTTCTCTCCTGACCATCGATAACGGAGTATTTGAAGTCATCTCTACCAATGGAGATACCCATCTCGGTAAGAATCTGCTCATTGGTGTATTGTGTGCAACTTCCCTGGACATAGAAGGGTACAATTTGATGATGTTTTTACCATCTTGGAGCAAGAAAGGTGTTGACTCGTATACTTTAACAAAGAGTTAACGCTCCAAAGAGTCCAAACAGACAATGAATTTGTTTCCTCGTTCAAATGTGGTATGCAACTTAATCTTGGATATCTACATGTACTTATACAAGTTATACAAGGGCTATGTAAGATGCCTAGATGTTAATAATGGCCATAGCATTGTGTAGGGAAAAATCAAATTCAATTCAATTTATTTATTATCTCATTAATTAAGTATTGTAGTAAACTTAGTGAATTTTAGAGCTCATGCATCATCATTCAACCTGCTAAAGAATGATGCAATATGCTCATAAGAATTGAATAAGGACCCCCGAAAACTAAAATATTTTCTTTTTTCTTGGACCACAGGTGGTGAAGACTTTGACCAGCGTGTGATGGAACATTTCATCAAGCTTTACAAGAAGAAGAAGGGCAAGGACGTGAGGAAGGACAACAGGGCCGTGCAGAAGCTTCGTCGTGAGGTGGAGAAGGCCAAGAGGGCCCTCAGCTCGCAGCATCAGACCCGTATCGAGATTGAATCCTTCTTTGATGGCGAAGACTTCTCAGAGACTCTCACTCGCGCCCGATTTGAGGAATTGAACATGGTAAGCACTGCACACCAAAGTGAAATTTGCTCCATTTTTGTTCTTTCTTCAATGGAATATGTATTTGTGAATAACCTAGAACAAAGACTTGAATCAACACACATAACTGCCTCTAATTGTTTACTATAAGGAGTATGAAAAAGTGGAAAAATCATTTTTTTTAAAAAGATATCTTTGTTCTCCAGATCAGTCGAGATAAGTAAAAGTCCAGGTTTCATGTTTTATTCTGTAAGGTTAAGTGGCATAATGAATATTCATGATATTCACGTTAGTTTATTGCTATTCATACAGTGGACTGATTAATCATACATTTGTTTCTCCTTTTTTTTTCCTTTCCAGGATCTGTTCCGTTCCACCATGAAGCCTGTGCAGCGTGTCATGGATGATGCTGGCATCAAGAAGGAGGAGCTCGACGAGATCGTTCTAGTCGGTGGTTCTACCCGTATCCCTAAGATCCAGCAGCTCGTCAAGGACTTCTTCAACAAGAAGGAACCATCCCGGGGAATCAACCCTGATGAGGCCGTTGCATATGGTGCTGCCGTCCAAGGAGGTGTTCTCAGTGGAGAGGCAGAGACAAGTAAGTCTTCCAAAGAAACATTCCAATCATCAAAGGTCCTATAGTTCATATTATCAGTAACACAATTGATAGATACTTTTAAAACTTTAGTGGGGCTTTGAGCATGAAGAAACCAGTCTCTAGATATATATAAACTTAGCAGAGAGGCAGAGACAAGTACATTTATAGGTCCTCCAAGATTTCTCTAACACATTTCAATCATCAAAGAAAATCGACCCCGTCAATTTGTCTTCATTTGTTATTGAGATCATACTTGGATCAACATGTGTATCTAAAGATCTGTAAATGAAGCTGGATTTTTTTTTTAAAGTGGCTTTGAACAAGATTGTGAATGTTGGAATATAAAATTCAATATTGTGCAATGTATATGTCTAATTTCAGAACAATGTCACCATTTGCTTTGGAGAGGGTTACCCTGGGTATGAAGATCTTTCTCGATATCAAACACTTGCACAGCATTACCCAGTGATCTAACCCTGTTTTCATTTTGTTTTCTTCCTCTTAAGGTGACCTCGTTCTTCTTGATGTCAACCCCCTGACCATGGGTATTGAGACTGTCGGAGGCGTCATGACTAAGCTCATCGGAAGGAACACAGTCGTACCCACCAAGAAATCACAGATCTTCTCCACAGCTGCAGACAACCAGCCGACCGTAACCATCCAAGTCTTTGAAGGTGAGTTTGGTTGACTCTCTGGATAATGGATAAGGGTGATTAGTCCGCTTCATCCCGGCTTTGGAATACGTGATGGCAGCATTCTGACATCTGGGGGGTGTTTCACTGAGCTCATCTTTCGTGACAAATGACAGATTGTGTTATAAGCTACTGAAATCTTTGCTTGTGATTGGTTATCAGCAGATTTGTCACTGATTTTTGTCATTTGTCATTGAAAAAAAGCATTTGTGAAACAGGTCCCTGTACTGTGAGTCACATCCATGCCTTCACTGATAATCCTGAAGAATTAAGTTGATACATGACAAGCTTTGTGCATCACTTGAGATTTGCATCATATGAGCTTCATGTGTAGTGGGAATTGGGTTTAATTGTACTAATAGTATTTTGTGCCTTATCATTAATACAATTTAGAGATGTAGTTATTCTTTAATGAACCAAGATTAAGGTTTCAATAGTAGGAAGCACAATGTTTTTTAAAGTTCTATTCTCCACACATTCAGTAGTAAAAAAATAAGAAAATGGCAAGTCACTCCATTAAAGTTTTGCTAACTCATTATTTTAATTCAATGCTTTGTCTCTCCATTTAGGTGAAAGATCAATGACAAAGGACAACCATCTTCTTGGAAAGTTTGATTTGAACGGCATCCCACCAGCACCTCGTGGCGTCCCACAGATTGAGGTCACCTTTGAGATCGACGTCAACGGCATCCTGAGGGTCAGCGCTGAAGACAAGGGCACGGGCAACAAAGAAAAGATCACCATCACCAATGATCAGAACCGCCTCACGCCGGAGGACATCGAGAGGATGGTGAACGAAGCCGAGAGATTCGCAGAGGATGACAAGAAGATGAAGGAGAAGGTCGAGTCAAGGAACGACCTCGAGAGCTACTCGTACTCGCTTAAGAACCAGGTCAACGACGAGGAAAAGCTTGGCGGTAAATTATCAGAAGACGAAAAGGAAACCATTATGAGCGCGGTTGATGAGCAGATTGAATGGCTGGATGCCAACCCTGATGCAGAAACCGAAGAATACCAAGAGCATAAAAAGGAGCTTGAAGCTATTGTACAACCTATTGTTAGTAAATTATATGAGGGCGCAGGAGGGGCTCCCCCACCAGGTGGAGAAGAGGAAGGTGATGAAGAATACGAGGACGATCACGACGAGTTATAGAATTGAAAATGACTGACGTTGCGACAGCTAGTACCATCTAATGAACTGTTGCCGGAGTGACATTACAAATCGATGTATGGGGACTATCAGCTTCCCCATCCAGAGGCAAAAGAATTGCTGACGACAAATTTAGAATTCAAGGACTTTGCAATTCTGTTGCCTCTGTAAAGATATCAATGTAGAAGATTGATGTATATTCTGTTTTGGTATCATTTCTCACATGGCATTACACTTCCCTTTATATTTTCTCTCAAAGACCAAATAAAAAAATTCAAAATTTTCTAATTTGCTGTTCACTTCATGTTTTCTCCACACTCAGTATGCACATTTAATTTGTATTGTATTGCTATGTCATAAAACAAATGCAGTGTAAAGCCATGTGAGATTTTTTCTTTGTGACCTGTCAAATTATTTACCTTTATTATTAAAGGATTGGGAAAAGGAGTATTAATTAAAGATTTGTGTGGCTTAAACTTCCAATTCCAATTGAGTAATGATCATTGTGTGATCCTTTGTTGCATTATTAACAGCACCAGTTTTCTAAATCTTCCACATATTTGAAAACCTAATCGAGTTGAAACGAAGTTGAAGTGTTTGGAGCACAATTATGCAAGTTCAGTTACAGCAAATAGGTGCACTTTGCACTTGCTTCAATTTTTGTTATAAATACCATGTACGGTAATGCTTTACAGTCAAAAACTATCAAATAGGGGAAAAAAGGGGCACTTTTGCCATTTTATTGGTGATTTTTCATCTCAAATCTGCACGTGTAATGGAAATTAATCTTCTAACCAGTCCAGAGCAGTTCTGCTGAGCAACCTTGATTCCTTTGTCTTTTGTGTCATTTTTTTCTCTATTTCACTTCTATGTTCTTCATGTTATATTTGTGCCTAAATTAATTTATTCCGAGGGAAAGGGGCGGGGAAAATAACGGTAGTAAAAACAAGTGATACATTAAAATGTATGTTCTTGTATATCGCCCAAAGACAAATTATAATAATTGTCATTTATTTTCTTTATTATTTTTTCTTCAAATTGTTCATGCAGTGGTAATTGGGCCAGTCTTTCCTGTTCATCCATGCCATATCTTTTAAGTAGAGTCTATAGAATAGAAAGAAAATGTCTTTGTCTTTTTAAGTTATGTTATTATAGTTAAGATAGAGATGTTTAAAACTTTTGTTTCTCTTGTGATCATATTGTGTAAACACAATGTACTTGTGATATTATTACTATGGTTTTCTTGGAAGTTTTCTTGTTTCATGTGTTGCACAATATGAACATTTTCTATGTCTGGGAATAAATTCATACTTGAGAATATGAAATGTTACAAATGAATACCTCTGCCAATGATCTCCTTGTTCATGTGTCAACACTTTATCCATGTATCCTTTTTTTTAATCTGAACTTCTGAAGCAAGTACCCTGTCAATTTAAATGTCTCTGGGAAGATCAAGTGGGGCTAAGTTTTGTTGCTCTTATCTTCTTTATCTCCATCTCACCCCAAAGCTGTCTACACTATGCAGCAGCAGTGATTTATGATTTACAGGACAAAGTCCAAGGGTAATACATGCAAAAGACAGAGAGAGAGAGAGAGAGAGAGATTACCAGTGAACAAGAGACATATTGTGGCAGTGTAAAAGAAGAGAGACGGACTGTGACAGAGAGAGAGAGAGAGAGAAATAGTTAATGAGAGACCGACATTGTGACAGAAAGAGTGAGTGAGAGTTCATGAACAAATATTGGGAGATAGAAAAAGGGAGAGAGGGAGCAGGGGGATTTGAAATGTGCTAACCTTCCTAACACAAACAATAAATCAATAAAAGAAGTCTCAATCTTTCTTTCATTATCATACACATTGATTCCTTCAAAAATCTCTCCCCTCTCTATCCATGCTTCTTTCCAATCTATCTTCGCTCCCCCTCTTCTTCTCAGTCATAGCCACTCGTACCCCTCACTTTCCCAACCATCTAAACCCATACATCAACTTTTCGGGAAACTCTTCAAATTCCCAAATAATTTGGCCCATGTAAGGAGTTTAAAAAACATAAACACACAAATAAACATACACCTCGAACTCCCCCCTCCCCCCACCCCAAAACATACAAAACAAAAAAGTAAAGTAAAAAAAGTACAATAGCAATCTCATGTAGACAATTTTGACTTAAGATAATGTTTTTTATTGAATTACAAACATATCCAGTTTCATATTTTTTTCAACAAAAGGTAAGCAATTACAAGACATGAATTGGCCTCTTCATATCTATAAATAAAAAGTATACCACAAATTTTCAAAAAAATATCAAATTTCTAAATTAGGCCTCTTTATGATCACATTTTAAGATATAGACCGGTAGTGTAAAAATTGGAGTTCAAGGGTTTTGGATGCGAAATATCCATTCAATATCGTTTAAATATTGCCTTCAGAGGTTTAGATGGCAATACTGCCAACCTAAATTCGCAAAAAATCAAAAAAATATATGACTAAATGTTCAATGTTGAAGTGCATTCATGATATCTATCCAGACCGGATCGATATGAAAATTTACCAAATATGTCAATTAGTAGGCGGTTTCCCGGCAAGATTTGTATCATCACGAATTAGTCAAAACATATTCTTTCACATGATTAGTAATAAGAGCTTCCATTTCATTTTGAGAGAGGAGGGGGGGGGGGCATTTCCAAAACTGGTCTATAGTACCTTTAATAATTGCCTAAAATAAAACATTCACTGGGTACACAAATGTTTACGAAGCAAATTTCACATTTTATAGTAACCTTGATCGATTTCTGGTGATAATGAAAAATAAAGAAAGGAATGCAATGACAGAACGGAATTGAACAGTAGAATTTATGAATATCCAAGAATACCAGTAAATGATATCTGCCAATTGCTTTTCATAAAACAAGAAATCTATTACAGCTGAGTAATGGGCAGAGGAAGAAAAGTAAATGGACCTTTTTCATATTAAATGTAATCAAATTTATTGCATAAATCTTTGTTAATTGTCATGCTACAAATTATTTAATTCACCTGTTTAAAATAATTCTATTTTAGTAGTTAGAATGCAAATTGCAAACATTGATTGATGCTATGTATGCTTGCATACGTTCCGTGTTGTGAGGTAGTACAAGCCATACTGTTGATCCTACCTCACAACAAGGAACGTACGCAAGTTACATTCTGACTATTGAAATACAATTATATGTAACAGGTGAATAAAATCATTTTTGACGAGGCACTGAACAGAGATTTGTGCATTTAATTTGATTACATAACAAAAATGGACTATTGAGCCAATTTTTCAGACTACGTACATAGCATAGTGCATTGTGTCACAGTACAGCTGTTCAACTGATCACCACTCAAGCATGTTCTAATCACTTGATCACGTCCTGTAGCAAAGCAGCTCATTAAAGAGAAGGTGGAGTTCGGGGAAGAGGTGAAAAGTAATATGTGAGCGTTATCATTGTATTATGCAAGTGTGGATCAGATAAAAAATGTTCCCTGAAAAGCATGGCTCTTCAAATGCCTTGATATTCTGAAAATGGCATTTAACATCATAAAAATCAGGACAGATTTTTTAGCCAAATGTTTGTGAAGTACCATACATCTTTCTGTGTACAGTGCTTGTAACTTTACCAAGACTTGGCCAAATTTCTTATCATTTTCATGATTCTAGAACCTTGAAGTACACACCAATATATATATATATATGCTAGATGATCCACCTTTCCTGATCGATTCCACAACGTTTCTTTCACAATGGAATCACATGACCAGAACTCAATTTTATCTTAAAGCATCCAGACAATCAGGCTCCATTTACTTTCACCTCCGACATTTAGACAGGATAACATGCCCCAGACTGTATCCTGTATCATCCACTTTGTTGCCGTACAAAACAGAGACATCAAGGCACTATAAAAGACACATAATCATGGGATCTAATGGAGAATTTGACACCATTTGGGTGTTTACCTGGTAACACTTGTTATATATATCACAGAGATTGGACTTCACTTTGACTGACAGGTCTGATGCAATGCACACACACACCAGTTTGTAAGGTCTTGCCAGAAAAGCTCATCGTCATCATAAATCTCCCTCACCCAAACGCTCTCCAGGTCTTCAAGGCAATCTCTAGTAATCATCTCATCGGTCATCAAAATTCTGCTGCGGGCAGTATCAAGATTTGTACACAATGATTCCACCAAGTCCTGGGTAAGCGAATGAGGACGCATTGCTCCTGGAGACTGCCGACAGTATCGCTTTAAGGTTTGTGTCCGACTCTAAAATGTTTCGGAATGAAAGTACTTTACGTTGCTTCTTGATTCAGTTGCTGTCTCACCTTAAGGATGACATCCTTCATGATATCAGGGTTTATAAGATCAGCAACCTGAAGTAAAAAAAAAAAAAAAGTAAAAAAAATAAGAAAATATGATCACTGGGAAATTCAGAAACTTGTAAAATGAGAATAAATACTTGTGCGGTATCATCATACCTAACACACAAAGAAACTTCAATTTTCATATGAAAGATTGCAATCCAAGTGATTCTTTTTTTAACAAAAACAAGTCATACGTTGTAACACATACTCACAGGGGACTTTTGAATATCGGTATTAAACAGAGAAAGAAAATGATCACATTCACTAGGATTTCTGTCAAATTCACCTTTTAATTGCGGAACAGCCTGCACTCCAATGTAATATTTATTATTGCTTAGTTGGCCGAAGATTATAGATATAAAACCATCTTTTTTTCAGATTAAAAATTTAATATGCCTTAATAGATGATTGAATAAATGATTCCATTCTTTGTCACATACTTTCCACCACATAAATTACCTTTGAATCAAGAAAGTATCAGCAAGAGTCTTAAATATTCTGGCAGTTATTACAAAAAACAGTCTTGAGCTATGTCTGAAAGAAACACAAGGGATGACAGGATGCATACGACATAAGAACTTACTGGATAGTCTTCAGAGGCAGCATAGGTATAGATGACACTGGTATCATAGAGCATCATCCTGTGATCAGCTAGACCAAAGATGCAGTTCCGTAACCGTGCCAACACCCTACGATCCTCATGGGAGACGGGCTGAAAGACAACAGAAACCATGTAGCCACATTAACATAATGGTAAATATTGTAAGTGCATGAGGCCTAAAAAAAAAGATGTTGTATTGCCATTTAGGTGCCAAAACACTGGTCAGTCGGTCAGAAATCTATTTCTTAAATATTTTTTTACTCTCTGTTTGGGCTGATATTTCTCAGTTTTGAATGCTTTAATACATTTTTTTTCTCTAAAAAACATTTTTTTTAAAAAGAAGCAGACTGTAGATTTCAAGATTTTGGGGTTGGTCTCAGAGGGCAATACAACATCTTTTTTTTAAAGGCCTAATGGTAGATATTGTAAGGGCATGATTGGGAGTAAAGATTTGCTGAGAAAGCCTTTGTCGACTAGATACACAAGGGAGACCAAAATTTATTGTCCGACACGCTGTGCATTCATTCAAAACTGTTTCTTCTCGTGCGTCCCAAAGGCTTTAGAGGTAGGCTTTACTACTTCAGCTAGAAGGGATTAGACCGCTCACTGTGACAGGTGGCTATCTCATTAACTCAGCTCTCATTTAACATAAGAAAAAGAGGATCATGGGGGACCAACAGGCACCGATTGGGGAAGTTTTCTATATAAAGGGAGCAAGTAGTTACAAGTAGGACAGTGTGCCTTTAATGGTTTAGAAGTGTACGTTGATGTAATAACAAATACTAGAAATCAGACAGGAAACAACTACAACTTTGCTTTTGGGAGGAAAGAAAATAAGCTGTAATACTCATTTTTCCTACTTAAAATGCAGATGTGGATAAATTTATTGGCATTCATTTTCTTGTAAAACAACAACACAACAATAATTCAATGATCGTATGACACATGTTTTAGTGATGATTGCTCTCTAAGTACTTTTGTTCTCTAGGGAAACTCTTAAACTCTATCCTGGATAAAACGATGTACCCAGCAACCCAAACTACCCATCAACTCAAACTACAATCGAAAAAAATAAAATAAATGCCAATCATAGCCTTCACTATAATTATAACCCTATATCTTTGATGAAATAAAACTGAGAGCAAGTGTCACAGAAGTTTATGTTGGATCATTGCCATATCAGCAAAGAAGACTTGTTGAGGAAGACTATGCTGATCACAGACCAGTTTCACAAAGCCCTTTTTTAATGACAAATGACAAAAATCAGTGACAAATCTGCTGATAACCAATCAGAAGCAAGGATTTCAGTAGCTTGTAACAAAAACTGTCATTTGGCACTGAGGACAAGTTTTGTGAAACAGCCCCCTGGAGGATCAATCTATGGCCATCAAAGGACAGAACTCACCTGCAGATTCTGGACAAATCCACCATCTGGTGCCTCCTCGTCTTCTGTTGGTGTTCTGGTGATCCACACGTATCCATTGTTACCCAAGATGACAGAAGCTCCGCACGTCAGGTTGTGGAAGTGGGTTTTTCGTCGCTTGATGAGAGAGGGCGACACTCTGACCATGATGCCCTGCCCCAGCTGAGGATACCACGGAGAGGAGGGGGACACAAAGTGTTTTGGGTGAATACTGCTCTGAACATTATATGTGTATACAGATTCCTAGACATCATGTTGACATTCCATATATATTTGCTGCATTTATTTCAAATTGTTATAATTTTTAAAAATGTGCATTATTATAACTGCCAAACACAAACCTAGAGAAATATAGAGTGTACTTTCCTTTATTTTGCAGTCATATTTAGAGAATATCAAAGGACTTGGTTTCAAACCCGCAACCTCTCTGTTATAAGACCATTGTTCTACCACCGAACTATTGTGCGTCAGGATGAGGATGGGGGTATGGAAGTCCGATAGCAACAGATAGTTGTCCTATAATTATTTGCAACCATGCCCCCCCCCCCTTGAGTAAAAAAAGAAGAAGAGGATTCGGGGGAGGGGGGGAACTGCATTTAACAACATTCTCCCCATTTTGAGTAAGGAAATTGGGAAAAATAGGGGAAAATATGGAAGAATAGAGAAAATTCAGGAAAATAGGGAGAAAATCGGGAAGAAAAAAAATCGGGGGAAAAAAAAAAGAAAACAAAATCAGGAAACCGATTTAAATCGGGTAATTATCAGGCCTGCATACCTTTCCATACTTGAGACTCCTTGTGTGTAGCGAGAGAGCACCGTCAGAGAACACCGACTGGACCTCGGCCTGTTAGCTCACAGTCAAGAAAACACACTTCTTTCAATCATTTCAACATTAGATTCATCAATTATCGTTATTTCATTAAGCGTAACATTTCCATACCGGTACCCCACACTATCCCTGTTTACTAAAAACCAGAAACAGCTAAGATTAGGGCTTATACATGTACATTCATTACAAAGCCCTACATGTATGTCCCGGGGGCATATAACTTTGATTTCAGGTTTAAAGATACATATTCATGTAGGATTTTAAGTTTTAACATTTTTAAAAGACAATAAACTCTGGATAATTTAGATAATTAAGCTAGCTAGGCTCACTTCAGACCCCATGTAAGGGGCAATTCAAAGCAAAATCGTGAATCAGACCCAACACTCTACCTTATACTAACCCTACATCAAAACCTAAATTAAACAGATACACAGTTAAGGCCCTAACCCTTTATCTTAGATGAAATGAAGCCTGACCAGAGCAAATGTCAATGCACAGTGCAAAAGTTTCTGGATCCCCCCCCCCACCCTTACCCCCTCCATGTTTTTTTCAGTAAATGATGATCTAAGGATACACTGATGAGATCCCCTTCTGTGAGGTACTGTCTCATCTTGAGCTCATCTTCAGCCGATCTCTTCCTTAGCTCCCCTCCAGGAAGGTTGACAGCGGACAGCATCAGAATGGCATTGAGACGAGAGTTGATATCCACCTTCCATCTCTTCTGTCCAACCTACAAGAATTTGACAGAATGAAGTTTATGCAAGAAGTTTAGAAAACAAATTCACATACGGGGAGGGTTTTCCCCACCGCATGACATTAATGAAGCAATCTTAAAATCTGAAATGATTGAAACCATACATATCATGACATCCACCTTCCATCTCTTCTGTCCGACCTGCAAGAATTTGATTGATTGATAGTATGCAAGAAGTTAAGGAAACAAGTAAAGAAGTTTGGAAAAAACAAGATTAGAAGTTTGGAAAACAAGTTTAGAAGTTTGGAAAACAAGTTTAGAAGTTTAGAAACCAAGTTCACATACAGACAAGGGTCTCCCAAATTCATGACATTAATAAAATCTGAAATGGTGGCAACCATACATATAATGACAGGTTGAAGCAGATAACCTTAGAATGGCATTGAGACTAGATTTACATCCACCTTGTCAGTGCATACATCATGATGCTTTACATACGGTAACCCAACATGGTAGCATGGTTTTATTCATACCACAGCATATGCTGAGCAAAAACAGTTCTCAATAATCAATTCTTCATTACATTACTTAACATTGAACATTTCTAAATATTTGAATAACATTGCAATTTGATTATAAATCTGGCTTCATACAACTCTATCAATCTCAAATGCACACTCACCTCTTGTATTCTTCCAACTATGACATCACCAACTTCTCCGTTATATCTATTGAGAAATGAAAAACAAAAAGAGTGGTCAACAATAACAGCATCTTTTAAATATTTTAAGTTTTACTGTATGTGCAAAATGTACTATAATTACAATGAGCACCGTATGTATATGATAATGATTGAGGCAGGAAAACCACTTGAACTTTCTTTTATTTTAACCTGAAAGTTATCTTTGCAATGCAACAATATGACTTTCTAATTACAATAAGTTAAACAAAACTCAATCTATCAACATTCCACTATAAAATCGATTCATTTCAACATATAATTGGCAAACACTGATAGTTATAAAAAGCTTACCGGTATGTTCAGAGGCTACAATATGGAAATTGTAAACTGATGAGAATATTAACTTTTTAGAGGGATTAAACCATAAATAATTTGGAAACATTGTTAGAATTCCTTAACAGGTGATGATTTTACAAACCATTATGAGTAGCTAATGATATCCGTACTTCAAAATGTGTAAACCTTGTTGAAAGTTCTGTTTTCTTGTTATTGTAATGTCCTTTAAAAAAAATTCTGTTTAGAGCAGATTTTGACACATCTTTCCTTGTGATTTGGTCACTTTGTTTTCATTTAGAAAACAAAATATAACAAAATATTACCAAAGTAAAGAGGGGGCACATTTAGCTGTTTTTTTATCCTCCAAATTTCCTTATCGTTAGTCATGGTTTGCCTCCTACATTTGATAGTTACTTTACCAACAATGTATTTACAAACAAATGTTTAAAATATAAATGAAGTATATGATTGAGTTAATAAACCTTGTTTTGAGTGGCCTGACACTAATGAGTTTGTTGACTGTCTCCACTACTCCTGCAACTGATGCAATCAGCTCATCTTCTTCCATGTAAGTTCCATGACCTCTGGGGAGTGTGAATGGAACAAAGATGTAAATAATCTGTTACAAGCCCATCACATGAAATGTTTTCATTGAGGTTAGCTACCGCAAATCATAAAAGTGTCTTCTGAGACATTTGCGCTGTCAATAATAATAGCTACTAGCTGGGCCAGTGTTTTGTGACAAAATAAGTGGCTTAGGCAAAATATCCCACCACTGACTGGCAGTCTTACTGGCACCAGATCTATCAAAACAAATTTAGTTAACAAATTAATATTTCCAAACAAAGCAAAGATATTTATAAGAAAAATGTAAATGTTTATTTTGGTTATTTTTTTATTTTTAAATTGATAAAAATATTTGTAATTAGATCTAGACCTAAAGTATACCCAGGACTCCAGGAGGGCCCAACATCGTATACTATCCATACTCACCACAGCCCCATATCTATCACAAAGAAAGTAGCATCCCCCCCCCCAGACAGTACGGACGAGGACTAGAGTAGTG
Source organism: Hemicentrotus pulcherrimus (assembly GCA_003118195.1). NCBI lineage: Eukaryota > Metazoa > Echinodermata > Echinoidea > Camarodonta > Strongylocentrotidae > Hemicentrotus > Hemicentrotus pulcherrimus. The sequence continues at coordinate 30,667 of BEXV01000908.1, forward strand.
GCTCCGGTCTGCAGCCCATCCGCGGGAACTGCCGATTTAATTTTTATGCACATACTCACAGAATACTTCAATTCCCTCAATGTAGAGTCCATATACTTCCTTATTAAATAGAAGGCACAAATAACTGACCCACCGCGTGGTCAGCATTGTCCACTTCTGAAATGTTTCGAGTGGCTTTGTTTGCGGCAATGCATTCCCCGCTGGGCGGCATGGCTAGCACGCGTTGCGTCACAAAGCTTTATGCACAACGTCCCAATCAAAGCATGTAGCAAATTACTAGGGGTAACCCAAATTCTCATGTTTATCTGTTTTTACGGTAATTTTGTCAAGTTTGAAACAATTTCACCTTTTCCTCAAATGGATCATCCCAACTAGGGAGGAACGGGGGTGCAAACTCCTAGAAACTAGTGGTTCATAGCGGGTACACACATCAGCACACATACCATCGTACATCGAGCCCGCATGTTATGTGTGTATTGACAACCCCTGCCGCACAAGAGGCAGGCACGGAATTACGACTCGGTTAGCGGCCACCCCATGCAACTAGCCCTGCGGTGGCACAATCAATATTTCTGCAATAGGAAACAGACCATCATTACTTCCACAACTACATCAAATTTCACCTCCAATCGGACAAATAGAGCTACAACATTGATCTAGGCATGACTCTATCTCTTATCAACTTAAAAGTTAGCACCTGCTGGAATTGCCGACTGGTGTCGTAGATTTTCGGCAACGCTGACGAAGACTCCGTACCAATCGAAGCATCTGCTACTGACGTTTTCGGCAAAGCAGAACCTACTGGGGAAGCCACAGTAGGTTTCAATCACATTATTATTGATGATTTGCATGTAATTTTTTTTTTGCGGTTTATTCCCCTGGCCGCAAACCGGAGCCTCCGGCGCCGGCTCTACGGCTCTAGTAGTAGACTCTAGTACTCTCTGTCTCTAGGCCTAGATCTACACCTATCTAAAACTTACTGAAGAAGTCTAACATTCTCCAGACCACATATCTTACCCCACCCCCCCCCC
>BEXV01000908.1:54236-85439 GCA_003118195.1 Hemicentrotus pulcherrimus
AAAAAATCCCTTCTTCATCTCTCCCATCAACATTATCACCATTATGATTACGACCACATTCATTTAATCATCATCACCAGTATGACCAGTTTCATCATTAGTACCACCACCACCACAACATCATCATCATAATAATCTACATGTAGCTATCATCATGGTCATCATATGAATCAGTAATCACCAGCATCATCATCACCATCCCATCATCATCACCACTTTAAAAATTATTATAGTCCTCATCAAGTAGTCTATAACAGCCACATGGACTTATGATTATGTTTGTGGGGGTAGGTAGGAATTTGCAAATCTGAAAAAAATATGTATTATAAGGGTTTCACACTTTCAGGTGTCTTTTGTGGGCTTAATAAAAGGCCAGGCGCCGTAATTATAGGGCACATTTTCTTTTTTAATATTTGATGTGTATTTAAGATTTGCCGCATTAAGGTTTGGCAAGGGCAGGGGCTAAGCGCCCCTCAGAGACCCCCTGGATCCGTCACTGACAATCAACATCTTGTAACTGACATTGAATACACAACAGTCAAAATAAAACTCCAATTTCAACATGTAATTTTTTTGTTCAATTCAGGGGGCAGAAAATTCCCAAGGCTTTTATTGGTCACAAAAATTTATTCACAAACTTATCCATCTTAGAAAAAACAAAAAACAGATCCAAACTCATATCTTGTTTATTAACATTCAAACTTTTAACAATGAAGTTGAGTATATTTTTTTCACACCACAGGAAATGTAATCGTTTGTTCTTTTTTTTTTCTCCCCAAAATATTATCAAGCAGAAGAAAGAAAAACAAAATAACGATGAGGTAATAAAATTTGACTTAATACGTCCCAATCATAATTTTCATAGAAACCTGACAACTTTTATATTACTTTTTTTTCCATCAATATAAGCTGTTGGGACAGGGAAATTGGAAGACTTCACATATAATGCTTTTCTTTTTCTTTCATGAAGAGTATCCGATTATCATTCTCATCAAGTAGATGCTAATCTATAATGTCCTTTCATATTGGAGGTAGAGCCTTCTCGAATAATGTTTGCTCACATTAATTCTTCTTGTTCTGCCTAGGTAGTACTGCAGCTTGATACGGTCATGGTATACTGTGAAATACTGATAATGCACTACAATGGCATATTTAAAAAATGGATGTCTAAGATAACTGACAATTTTTACTGAAGTTTTCACTAAAAATGTTATCGATTTTATTCGTTTTTTTCAATGAGCATAGGCATTACACACAGCAGCAGCGGCTTCAGGCAAGGCACAGAATGATTTACAGCTAAAACAAGAGTTACTCTTTCAAACATAGGCTGATATATAAACAAAAAGACGCTATACATCAAATACTGAATATTTGATAATTATTTACTTAAAAAGAAGAAAAATATAACTGACTTAAAAAACCTACAACAAACCACCAAATTTAGCTAGAAAAACGTGCCTAAATATGACTGTACAATACACAAACTTATCAAAAATCCCCCAATTTACCTGAAATAATCTTACATGTTTTAAAAAGTCTACATTTGATTGTAATTACATTCCTCACTATCTAATCCAAACTACTATAAAAATAGAAATGAAAACTCCAAGACACAGTTACTGGCAGCGGTAATAATATACAACGCGAGAAGAAAACAAATGTGTGTCATCTACAAATAAGCAGAGAGAGAGAGAGAAAGAGGAAAAACAGATCTACTAGATACTAGTAGGAGACAGAAGCAATAACTAAGACTGTGGTCTACTTCTACTACATCTACTGGTTAAAAGACGAAGCTTGAAAAATACTATTACAAAGCCTACTCATTTTTTTTTCTTCATAAAATTTGTCCTGTTGAAAAAAAAAAGATTTGTGTAAAAATATCAATACATTGTTATTCACAACACTTTTTTCATCATCATAATTTTTTTCCTTCAAACTTCTTAAAACAGATGAAAATAATCTGTAGAAAATAGCACCATTTCATAGGATCCTTTATTGTCACTCAGGGGGGATTGGATCCATCAACTACACTTAAAATGATACAGTTATATAAAATAATACAAACAAAAATCGACAATCACTCTTGATGAAAGGGTGTGTGAGTGTTGTTGTAACCCGGAAGTAATCCAGGCGCAGCTGCTAGTCTACTACTCATGGGATGAACCGAAACTCTTTTTCTTTTCATGAAAAAGCAACAAACTTTTCTTTGATTTTTGGTACCGATCTCTTTAATCATTGTTGCTTTTTTCCGGTGCTGATGTGTCATGGTTCTGCTACCAGCACCAGGCACACATTATGTTGCTTGCCCCTACTTCTAGTTGAAACACGCGGAACCAACCGTGTAGCCAAACTTCTGGTTGCGTCTCCCGAAATCGAGAGGAGCAAAGTCAGAAATTGGAAGCTGATGAAGCTTTGATGTATTGACTTCTAAGATGGTCTCACCAAGCGAGGGCTTATTCTGTAAAATATCAATATGATAAAAATCATTGCTTGTATTTAATCTTTAAATGATAATAACATGATAATATTGGATAATTGTATAGTGCTCATACCCTTTTATCTCAGGGAGTTTGTTGTAAGAAGGTCTCACAAATTTTACCTATGATATATATATATCATATAACTATATTAGTTTCAGTTTCAGTTTCATTTTTTCATTTTCAACAGAACAGTGATTTTGACAAGAAATAAACAGTTCAATATTCAATAATATAGTACATTTTACATGGTTTAAAGTTATAAAATAGAAAGTATACATAAATATCCAGAATAATAATTTTTTAAAGATAAACTTGTGGAAATGGAGGGAACCACTGAAAAACAGAGCTTGTAAAATGTGGATCCCTCAAAATAATGACAAACATAATTGTTGTAAAATGTAAATCTAGTGAATTGAAAAAATATAATTACATAGATTACCAAAAAGTGATACCAAGTGGTTTTAACGCTTATTAGCACTAAACAAAATGAATACATATGTTAGACCCAATGTTCATGTTCATTATATGATGTGGGGCCTAAAAATCCCTGATTTACTGACACAATGAATATTGAAAGTAGGCAAAAGTTTTACAGTAATTTAGGAAAATTTCAGGGACCGCTGGTGTGACCAGTCATCAACAAATAAGTGTTGACGCTCGAATTGGCTTTTGTTTGCAAATAAACAAAATAAAACCAACAAAATCCCATTATTTAAAAATTCTCTGATGACAGCAGTGAAAAAACCACAAGATTAAAGGTATTTTATGGAATTTCACATTGCCACGTTTGGTGGCAGCGGCAGGATATGCTGGTAACCAGTTTTCACTATCAACCTACCTTGCACTCGTCCTTGATGACCTTAGGTTGATTGAGGCCATCGAACGTGAACTCTTCATCATTGGAAGCTAGAAGTCTGATGGCATTATCAAAGCTATCCTCTGCCTCATCATACCATGCTACACCATTCACACACGAGTACGTGAACTTCTGCGTGGCCTTGGAGCTCAGCAGACGTAGGAACGTCAGTTGGACGATGCCTCCTTGGTAGGAAAACTGAATAGAAAGTACGAGTCATAGATATTGAGCCATAAAAAAAAAGATTAAATATAAATATATATATATATATTCAAACATTATTCCTACAATTAAAATGAATCCAAACTTGTTACTATTTCGCCACTCTACGATACATGATATGCTTTGTTTGGAATTCTACTTCTAATAACTTTTGCAATATTTCTTGTTTCTTAAATTTTTCCAGTCTATTTAAATGAACATTAATAAGTTTGCATAATATTATACTCAAATGAATTGTGAGAGCTTAAATGAACCCTGGGTCATACCTGAGAACCCCTTGGTCATGCCAAAATCAATTTACCTCTTTTCCTCTCAAATTCTCCAGGAACCATTCTCCTGGAACTGCTTTGCGATATCCTTTGGTTTCCGTCTGTAATCATAAAAGAAAAGAAATAGCATGAATCCAAATTTCATACTTTCACATGAATCAATCACAAAGCAAAGATCTTAATAGAGTGGCTTATAACCGATCTGTAACATGTATGTCATGACACAAAATAAATGTAAATGTAAAATGGCTTGTCTGTAGTTCGCTCTGTTTATCAATACAAAATCAAACATGTTTTATTGAACTGCCAGGAACTTTTATAACACATAATATGTTTGAAAGTTACCTAAGAAACTAAAAGAGTTGATATCCGTTTATCTTGGAAATCAAATATTGATATTTGAGGAGATATAAAGAAAGCATGCATATATCCCACATACTTGTGTGACCTTGTTACTGGTGTGTTTTTGGACATGCTTGAGAATTAATAATGTACATGTATCTGTGAAGGAGCATCCACACTGCTTCATCATATATGATGCAAATCCACTACTTGGTGAACATATCCACCAATCTTCACTATCTAAAACTTGAACTTTTTTAAAACAAAGTAGCCTGAAACGGAATATATATGTACATGGACAAGCCACATGCATATGGAAGTTATTATTGTATTTAGAATAAAATGTGTCTTGAACAAATATTTCTAATTTTATGCTAACTTTATGCATACAAATAGAATGATGAGGCAGAGTGAATGCTCCTAATTCTCATTATTCTGGTGAAATGGATAGAATTAGCGACACAATTTTTATGGTTTCCCTAACATCACCTAAGGGATCACAGACATTCTAAAAGTGTGTCTATTTTGCTGTATATTTCCTCAGAAAGACCTCGCCATGATCAAAATACATAGGAAAATATTAAATGTAGGTATTAACTGTGTTCATTATAAAATTGTGTCACGTTTGATAAAATTTTCCCTTATTATCATTAACTATTGGCATTGGTGAACTAACCATTTTTCAGGACTTAGAATCTTGAATGATATTCCTGATTAATTTCTTACATGGGATCAAACTATTCATTATTTCTCTGGTGACAGCAGTGAGACAGCCACATCTTTGATGGAATTAGACCGTTGCCATTTTTAATGGCAGCGGTGGGATATGGGTAACTATTTTTCATGATAATTTTGGTATAGGGTAGGTGAAATTTATGAGGAAATATGCCAAAGTCGGCTACTTTCTGAAATAAATGAAGTCGCTATTTGTTATGGTTATTGACAATGTTTGTGATCTCCTACAAACTGATAAAATACAGGACATATAAAACCAGCGAAGAAAATCAACAGTGCCATTCAAGCAGTCTTTGCAAAATATTCTGTCAAATATCAAGACACCACAAGACATATACATATATATATATATATATATATATATTTAAATTTAGTGACTTCAGGATTCTGTAGTTCATTGTTCACTACTATATGTGAAATATAGATGTAAATACATCACATCTAATTAAATTTTGAATAACTATGATATTTTTTAAAAGGTCGATCATTACAGATTACCAACAATTCTCTTGATTGATTTTGCTGACACAAGACACACAAATAGTACACTATGACAAAGCCACCTTAATTCACAAATAAACTTTGCAACACTGACCAAAGTATGTCACTAAAAAGCTCCAAACCAGCCATAATTTTCTAGCGCACACACAAATGCAGCAAAAGAGAGAAGTTCATGAAAATACTCATTAATTAAAAAAATTCATAAACTTGAATAAATATGTAGTAGAACCATCATTGAATACCACCATGGACATGTAATAGAGTCATGCTTATGTCCTTAGAATATTTATTTGAATGACAATGAATTAATACTTAACGAAGTTGACAGGTAATATCAAACAAAAATGAAATGATCCGGTGAGTATGTCATGGTCTCAATTAAGTTGATGAGTTAAATCAACCTGAGGAGTTGGTGAATTGATAATGATAATTTAAGAAATAGAAAAACAACAACCAATTCTATTCTTATACAATGTATTAGTCAATTATATATGGAAATATTCAAATTGTTTCAATGTCTAATTAGTCTTTCCAGAGTGTATTTGGAAGAAAAAAAAATGAAAATAAAATGGGCACATTTATGGGTTGTGTACTTTTATGTATGCTATTGGCAATTTAAAAGAGGGGGAGGCTGGTTTTCCCCCCTTTATCTACCAGTTCTACTGGTATAGTCATACATGCTTACCTCTGGACCAGGGAGACCTCTTAATCCGGGTNTGTATTAGTCAATTATATATGGAAATATATCCAAATTGTTTCAATGTCTAATTAGTCTTTCCAGAGTGTATTTGGAAGAAAAAAAAATGATTTTACTATTCTTTATTTTGTCTGATAATGCACAGAGCATCATGACAACAATTCTATAACGTTTTGTGATAAAGATTCCATTGCTCTATTCTATACAATAGTATAGGCATTGAAACCACACTTTAATAACCATTTATATTTCACATTCAACAAAACAAAGCTTAGCAAATGCCAAGACAGAATTAGCTGTAGATTGCAATTTAAAACAAAAACTTATTAACATAAATGAAACATATATATTAGAAGTTGTAAGTACAAAATACCGAATTTTCTTCCGTGTAATTGTAGAAATGCTGTGGATAAATAGACAAATGCAGGGGGAAAAAGCAGAAGAAATGCAGAATGGTAATGGTCATGAACACAAACAAATCTCAACAAAACATTACAAAATATTATATATTCTAGAATAATGCTGGCTCTCTTAAGTGAATACCCAAAAGCAGCAGAAAACCAGTAAAGTGGTCTAAGTGTTGTGTATATCTTCTCATTATGAATACGTGGGGAGATGTGTGTATTTCATCAAAAATGTATCGCAGACCAAATGTGTATCACATGTTTGAAAAGGAGACATCACTAAGACCAGCTTTAAAGTTTTTTTTTTGAACTTCTGGATAATGCTTTTAAATTATATAGAATTCTTTAAGAGGGAACTGCAAAGCTTGGAAAGTTGGGAACAGATCAATGTTCTTGCAGGTTTTTATGAGATGACCTTTATAAATAAATGAGAAATTATAAGCTTTAAAAGCAAAATTAAATGGAATTTCAAGAAGTAGGCAAATTGCAATGTCACAAAACAAAATTGAATAAAAATGCTTCTTTCAAAATAAAATGCTTCTCTGTAGTTCATTTCTAATCAAAATAACTTTGGTTGCATGGCTTTATATCACAGCGTTAATAATCTGCATAACATTTAGTTTTATCCTGCAAATAGTTTCTTTTCACCGATTGTGAAAGACCTGAGCATTTTGTTGGTAGAACTTTATAGCAGTATGAATTTTCCAGCATGTAATTAAAAGCAGAGGTAGGCAAAGGGAAAGCACTTCTAGTGAATAAATTCTAAAGGCAGCTGCTTTGAATTATTGGCTGGCTGCAACGATAAAGAAGGATAAGAGAAGCAGCACCTATCTCAACTTACATGTCCGGTGGTGTTATCAGGGGCTAGACAGGTGTCACCGCCAGCCGTCATGTTGCAGAATGCATAGAATGCATCGTCAGGGCAACCCTCGTTTGGATCAATCCAATAATACCCTGTCAAAGGAATATATAAAAATCATACAAAGGGAAAAATATTATATTCTCACAATAATGCATCATTTTCTAACACCGACACTGCAGTATAGCATTTCAACTTGATAAGGATCTTTCTTTATAAGAACTGTAGAAGATGTTTGGATTATCATTTGACATACAACATATTATGTGCAACTTCAAAGAAGTTGAAGCTTATGATTTTCTAATAAACTATGAAGATCGTGAGGGTAATTCTAGAGCACATGGAACCCGTCCAAGGGCTCGAGTTATGCTAGGAGGGGGTCATAGGGGGCATTACTGACCATCTTGAGTCTTTGGATGGCACATGAGGAGATCCTTGCAGGTACGGGCAGGGTTGTCCTTGGTTCCATTCGGTTTCTTGATGCCCTCGACGTCCGTCTGCAATTGGTCGAGCGATGAGAAGAGGACCTCCATGGCTTTGACGTAGGGGAGAGGAAGTTCATCAAAGCCGGGCACGTATCTGAAAGGCATATCGGGTAGATCATCGATGCCCTGCATACCATTGCCCAGAAGCTCATCAATACCAAGGAAGTCACCGTCTGATGGTAGATCATTGGGGTCCACCTGTCGCTTTCTCCTCTTGGTGCCTCCGAAGGGGTTGGAGCTGGAGGTGGACAAGGGAACGTCACTTCCGGTAGCTTCAAAGGTTTGTTCACCGTCTGTCGAGGCACCGGCTCCTCCGCCTCCGAAACCAGCGCCGAAGTTGGGATACATATCTGGACGGAGCGTGAGCATGCCACGGTCTAACATGGCTTGGAGATACTGAATAGAAGATTCATTAAAAGGAAATCCATACCTTGCAATAAGTTCACTACATCACAGTGGCATTATCAAATCAGCCAATATGAAGTGCCCATATTACAACTTGTAATTTTTTGTTCGGATTCGACCAGTCTGCTTCTCAGATTTTTCTGCCATGTTTTTAGATCTGTTTGCTTTAAGTGCTAGTTGCTCTTCACAGACAGAGAAGTTTATCCACAAATATTATCTTTTTACGCTTCACATGATAGAAAAAAATGTTCTAAATAGTAACCTAATCTAACTGATAGCATTGTTTCAAGAAATGATGAATGTTACACATTACCATATTATATTATTAGTTTTCATAGCATCTACCAAAATACTATCAATCTCTCCCATTGTTTTTGTTTTTATGAGAGGGAAATCATCAGAAAATCATCATTATCGATTTTGTTATACATAGTTTAAAACAAAACACTTTTCACAAAAAAAAAAGTACTGAAAGAAATACTTATGTCAAATTTTTACCTCTGCTGTTGCTGGTGGTCCCTGTACGTAGAAAAGAAAAACAGAGAGAGAGAGAGAGAAAAAAAAATTGATATTAAATAAAATGCAAATGAGTTACAGAATCTGAATTAAAGGTATGATGTATTTCTAGTATCAAAACAATCATACACAATCACAAAGAATATAGAGCATAATGAATTCTTCTCATAAAATAGCAAAGATCTAATGTTACGATACTAGCTTAAAATCATCAAAGAACAAAATAGAAGAAAATAACAAATATTCCAAAGAATGACTTACAGGTTGTCCAGGAGATCCCTGTTATAATGAAAGAAAACAGAAAAAAAGAAAGAATGGGTTATAAGATGAATAGAATAATACGTCACTTTCTCTTATTTACCATTTCCGTTCACTGACTAAAATAAACAATAAATACTCTTGCTTGACATAGGGTGAAAGAATAACATGAAATTCATACAAATGTTGACTCTTCCAATATTTCATGTGTAGTTTTAGAAGACTTTACAAAATATCAATCAATAGAAATATGTCTTACAGCAACATTCATCACTTCAAAATGTTTGAAATGGAGGAATTGAATATTCACAAACCACCTTCAAGAAACTACCTTTTCAATTGCAGGAGTATAAAAGAAATACCATGACATTTGAGAGAATATTCTCTAGGAGAAAGGTTTAGATATAAAAGCATCAATTTAATATGGGTGTAGGAATTGGGAGGAGGGGGGGGGGTGAAGATTCATGAAAGGTATTGTGTGAAAATGAGGATGGTTGAAACTTACTGGTGCTCCCCTATCTCCTGCCACACCGAAGTCTCCTCGCTCTCCCTTGGCTCCAGGTAAACCATCTCTACCCTGTCAATAAACATTAGAAAACAATGCATCTTGAATCGCTGTAGTAAATAAATATATCAGCTATCGCTACTGCTACTCCTAATACTACTACTACTACAACTTCTACTACTACCACTACTACTAATAATACTACTACAACTACTTCTACTACAACAATTTCTACTACTATTACTACAGATGATGAAGCAAACAAAAGAAATGAAGAGAATTTCAAGAATGATGATAATTTCAATAACAAATACAAAAAACACCAACAACAATTACTATAATAATAATAACTTGAGACTTCAACATATTTACTACATTAACAGAGACATTATCTCGACCTCATACACTATAAAAAAAAAATCTTTGCAAAGTGTTGAGGACAAACAGTGGACACACAAAATAATTTTTAAACAGTAAGCTTCTTGTTTGAAATGAAAAGAGGAAATATAACAAAGAAAATGAGAAACTGAGAGTTCATATTTCTTTGACTTACCGGTAGACCGGGTGGTCCTTCGGGTCCCATCACACCACGTGGTCCTTCAGAACCCTGTCAGTCAAAAAAGGAAGAAATGGAGAAAAATTAGAAAAGCAAAAGTATGTGAAGAATGTTCTATATATAAAGAAAATACAATATTCACATATTTCATAATGTATAACCTAATTGCTTTGATTTTCAAAGCCTTCTTTGGCTACAAATTGTCTGGAGCCCCAAGGGCATTAACTCCATACTTTCATACAGGTTAATGCATTTCTTGCTTCAACCAGATGATATAAAAACTAAAAATTGAATGCTAGCTAGCACCAAAACATCTCAACCTTAATAAAATCAATAAAATCAATAAAATTTAACTTCACATGTATCTCCAACTCATTCAACCCTGACATACGTCCTTCTAGCTACCCATCTTGTTTAATAATGTCGGTGGTGACCATTAACGGCATCTATCTGTGCCTGTTTATTTCTGTGTGTTTTCATGCTTTGTTCCCATTTTCCCTGATATCTAAATCCATTAGCTACCCCTTTGACATCTATTCCCCCTATCCCCTCTTTACAAAATGGCTCTTCCCTTATAGTTATAGTGCCTATAAATGCACTTGAAAAAGGAAAAATGTGAAAGTGGTACATGTAGTTTGCTAGTACTAGATTAGCAGGCCTTAACTTCTTTTTTTCTTACAAGGTATCATTATCAAAGGGCATTGTATTTGTAATTGGAAAAGAAAGACCACTCCAAAGATGGAATGTATTCATAGTTTGTTTCAATCGTTTAATGCTGATTGATATTAATGTATCAACCATTGCATGCTATCACTTCAATAGTCATTTGTGTTGTATTTTGAATGTGTGTTGGTGTGCAGGGCCCACAGTGTTTAAATAACTGTTTGGATATCCTGATTGAAGAAAAGATGAAAAAATTAGTAAATAAATGAACACTTACGGGATCTCCCTTAGGTCCCTGAGGACCACTTTCTCCTTGACTTCCCTTGTCTCCCTTCTCTCCCATTAATCCAACCTCTCCAGTTCGGCCAAGGAAACCGCGATCTCCCTGTCAAAATCAGACGAACAATTCCAAATAATTAATTAAACAAAGACGCACGAAATGTCAGAGGGTCCACATCAGTGACTGATACCTGTTAGTCTTGTACTTTGATTCCGTCCGAGAGCAGCGTCCAACAGTACAAAAATAGAACATAAAAATTGTTTTTACATAGCACCTTCTCAGTTGCAAGTAACTGATCAACAATTGAAAGGAATGATCCTCATTGGCATACCATGTCTTCACTCCGGCTACAATGACAAAAATTAACATAAGAACAAAAAACATGAAGAAAAAACCAGCACAGTACCTTAAACACTCTTTTGGGTTGTTAAACACTTTTCTTAACCCGTTTACTCCTGAATTGTGTTATCCCCATAGGCTTTGTACATAAACTATCTAGTACTTGTAGGTTATGAGTTATTTAACATAGGCTCACTCAGTCAGGATATCACAGAAATGACAGTATAGTTGTCATCATATTTATGGAAGATACAGGAATAAAAAGTGCTGTTCATAAAAAAACACTGAAAAACTTTCGCGAACCAAAGCGAGGGAGCGAAGCGTGTGGGAGGGGGGTATCCCCCCTCCCACGGGGGGTAGGGAAATTTTTCAAATTTGGGGTTCAAAATATCTCTCCGCCGTCGACCACACACCTTGCAAAATGCATGACGTTTACTTATTTCCAGATGCCAGAATGAAGTGCGACTTAAGTCTTATCCACGATCTTGCTATAAAAACTGGGTATTCCGAGGCTTATCCTTTTAATATCAAAATCCAACTCGGCAAATGACAGATCATCCGCTCGCTTGAAACATCACGTAGCGACTGCAGTCACTGCATGCACTGGCTAACACATATGCACCGTACATATACATGCATTGTGTGTGACTGTGTACATGTAGTAACATGATTTGCATGTATTACAAATTACATTCCACCTTGAAACGAGTGCGCAATTACGGGCGGAGGAATTTTGCTTACGCACAAATCTCCGGCAGATATTAGGCGATCCCTTAGCATGTACGTAGAATGCTCTAGGATCTGAGGAAAAAGCGGAAATCAGCAGATACGCGGAAAATTTTCATGCCTGAAGATAAGTCAACATGATGACAATTATGGACTGTCAGCACAGTGCAAAGTTGAAATGCGTAAGTATGCCGTCATAGTTTTCTGCAACCAAGAAAGGAAATATCTTTCCCAAGAGAAAGTTCATGACTTAAATCATCTGCAGAAAGCTATAACAATTTTGAATTCAGTTCTTTAACACAAAGGTAATGCATTTGTGCTATTAGCTGTAATATATATGATACAAAGTATAGAAATGAGATGGATAATAAAACACAGAGTTGCTTAAAAATGATAAGGAGAGAGATAAGGAATTAATAATTTTACCTTAGGTCCAAGTGGGCCTGGGTCACCCTGGGCCCCAGCAGGTCCTTGGATTCCCTATAAAAAGATCAGATAAAAGACAAGATTATGGTTTTGATTAAATGTTAATATCTTTATATCTTTAGATGACAAAATGCTTGTTGAAATAAGTAATAACAGAAAGAGGTGAAAATGTTCTGCATAAAACAGTTGGCATCTGAGCTTTCACAGCCTCAATACTGATTCATGATTCCATACTAAATTAAACATATCCTTAAGACTTTACAATTCCACCATTCAACACTTTATCTCACCAACATTCTACACTAACTCAGCAGCAAAGGAATAACAAAAACATCTATTACTTTCAATCAACAGAAAAAGGCGGAAGAAACTAGAGAACTGGAAACCATACCAAAGTTTACACAATAATATTACCAGGAGATAATTTTCCGAGTATTACACAATTACCATGAAACAATATCACCAGGACATAACCGACTCAACATATTTCTGTTTTCTTTCTTCTTTTTTTTCTGCCGTTCACAAACCGAGCTTCTTTCCAAGTCTTTCATTTCATATTATATGTATACATGTAAAAACGTTACTGACATGTAGCACTGAATTAATAGATAAATAAAAGAAAAGAGAAATAACATAAGAAACATCCCTGCTGCAATGGAGAGAAGGGTGCAGCAGAGTGTATATTGTAATAAACTGCATAGGGCTGCTTTACAATAAAAACAGGTTTGCTAACATACTCAAATGTTGTTCTTGGCAATACTTACAACTTGACCTTGTGCTCCAGGTGCACCTGGAGGTCCTGGTTCTCCTGGGTTGCCCTAGAAACCAGAATAAGAGATGAGAGAGAGAGATAGAGAGAGAGAGAAAGAGAGAAAGAGATAGCAAAAGAGAAAGAAAGAGATAGCGAAAGAGAAAGAAAGAGATAGCGAAAGAGAAAGAGAGAGAGAGAGAGGGGGATGGAGGGGGTAGAGACAGATGAGATGAAAATAAACATGAGGAGGGGATAGGAATAAAAGAAGAAGAAAAAAGGAATCAGACAAGAACAAGAAAGAAATCGTCGAAGAAGGATAAAAAAGCAATGGTTCACATTAAGCAGTTTAATAGAGAATTGACCATTTCATCTGCTGAAAGCCAGAAAGGGGTTATAACTCTGTATAAAATGTATAATGAGCTAATGCTCCGTTTTCAGCATTCCAGTAAAAACAATTAACTTGAAATGTCATAAACTACAAACCATCATATAGAATGTATTGCAATCTATAATTTGAAGTTTGAAGTGAATTACAAGGACGGAGCCTTTGCACTGAAATGGAGACGAGCATTCTTCTGATAAATGCATTTTTACTCAAGATAATTAGGCTTTGCTACTTGCTTTGAAATCGATCACTGTAGTACATAACCATTTCATGAACAAAATGAGTTTAAACTTTAAAGTCAAATACGTTGGAGCTATAAACTTTGTAAATTTGTTATGGATGTCCATGTAGATGAAGGTACATATTTCTTAAGGGGGGTGGAATTGGACGCTATATCTGACATGATGAAAAAAGAAAAAAAAATGAAAATAAAATGGGCACATTTATGGGTTGTGTACTTTTATGTATGCTATTGGTAATTTAATAGAGGGGGAGGCTGGTTTTCCCCCCTTTATCTACCAGTTCTACTGGTATAGTCATACATGCTTACCTCTGGACCAGGGAGACCTCTTAATCCGGGTGGTCCTTGAGGACCTTGGGGACCCTGTCAAGAAAGAAGAGTATAATGAAATCATCAGCGATAGAGGAAAGAAGATAAAAACACAAGTTAAAGCTAAAGGACAAAGTGATATCAATACATTCCGATTTGTTTCTTCTTTTGATATTCATTTTGAATTCATTTTCAACAGGTGCTCGCCCAAAACTGTTCAGCCGGTAAAAATTTATGGAATTCATCAAGCTATATATGATGATATACTACAAAAACCAATGACTTAATCATGAGTATTTCATAAATCTGCAAATGGTCAAGAATCACTAAGATTTCAAACGATTGTATCAAAACAGTCATTTTTTTTCTTTCTGCCATTCTTGCTGCAAAAACAGCAGTCATTCACAAAAGGTTTCTGCCTTTGTAGGAGCTTAGTAATATGCTTTATCATTTATTCATAAAGATAGATTGAAGATAGAAAACAGTTATCTATAGAATAAGAATAGTTAATTAGTAATTCCACTCCTAGTGATCCATTTTGGGTCTTTTGAAGAATTAAACTACTGTTAGGTTACATTTTTGCAAGATCATAACACAGGAAGCCTCCAAATAAGTGCAAAATATCTGTTTAAAAAACAATTGTTGCATAAAAAAAATGATGTGGCATTTTTGTTGTTGTTTAAATACTTACATTGTCACCAGATGGACCAGGATCGCCACGTAGACCAGGAGGACCATCTTCACCTGGATCTCCCTTAGGACCCTCTCTTCCTGAGGGACCTTGTGAGCCAGGGGTACCCTGTTAACCAGAATCAAAACAAGCCAAATATTGATTAATCAAATCAAATCAATACGATCCAGTCCAAAATGTGTTTGATATAGCAGCTTTTCCTAGCAGTAAGAAAAGAGCTGCATTCACAGATTCACAAGTCATGTTTGGGCCACTTAAGCATTTATTTGTTATTTATTTACTGCAGGACTGCAGGTTTGTAAATATAGTGTCTTGAACCAATCTCTATATACCCCCTCCCATGCTGCAGGAAACTAATCCTGTTTAAAAACGAGATAACATTGAACTTGATCGGTAAGACAATGATGAAATTTGAGAGAGAATTGTTACATTTTTCTTCCTGAGACAAGTACATTAATTGTGAAGTTTATTCCATGGAAGATATTTAATGCCACACTGAACAATGAAATGAATCATAGAGTCATTCAAAGCTTGGAATTATTCATGAAAAGAGACAAATGCTAAAAATCTTGTGGTAACAGGAGAAAGGGAATAACTAAATATTAACTAGAATACTAACAAAACACCTGCTCAAAATTTAAAAATCCTCTTACCGGTCTTCCACGGGGACCAGGTCTGCCTGGATCACCAGCTATTCCTTGCATACCCTGGAGAAAGAGAAAGTTTGTGTTTGAGAAAGAGGATAGAAAGCCTCCCTCGTTGCTTGGTGCAAGCATCGCATTACAGTTTCATTTGCATATGCATCTTCCTCATCACTTTAGTTGCCATAAGATCTACTGATGACCATCAATATTATCACAATATCACCATCCTCATCGATCATCGCCACTGATTTCTTCTTCTTCTTCTTCTTCTTCTTCTTCTTCTTCTTCTTCTTCTTCATCTTCATCATCATCATCATCACCATCACCATCACCATCATCATCATCACCATCATCGTCATCATCATCATCACCATTACCACCACAACCACCACCACCACCACCACCACCACAATCATCCTTATCCTCATCCTCCTCATCACCATCATCGCCACATTCCTTATCATTTATCATCATCACCATTACCATCAATAACATCATTTAGTTGCAATCTAGTTACCACCACCAACATCATTCCCACATCCTCATCGACCTTCACCACCTCACACACAACACTTACAATTGGTCCTGGGTCTCCATCAGATCCTGATTGTCCTGGCTCACCAATGGTTCCCTACAAATGATATGAAAATAAAATCAATGTTGTCAACCTGCTTTCATATGTCCATTGATGATTGGGAAAAAAAATCAATAGCATAATACGGGAATAAGACAATAAAACGTTATTATATCTTCAATAATAATTTAACTGAAACAGTTTTTCGCACCCCATTTACTAACAGTTGTAAAAGACAAGACAATGTGTTACTTCATCAGATTTATAGAAAGCACAATGAAATTTACAATGGGCTCGATATATTTAGCATAGTCGGTTTGGTATAGCATAACATCACAAAGTAATTACTCTACCATATTTCTTAATTATAGACCCAGTATTGCATTTTTACTGAATAAATACAGGCCAAAGTTTTGTATCAGCTCTTGACCAGTCTACTCACCGGTACTCCTTCTGGTCCTGGTAGACCAATTTCTCCTGGGAATCCAAGTGGACCCTGTAACGAGGAGAAGCAAAGTATCAGCAAATGAGAGTTGTGTATGAAGCCATTGAAATTTTATAGAAGAATCCATAAATGATTAATCGTGGTTAAAAAAAATTCATAGTATCATAAAAGGTCATGGTAAAACGTTGGGAAAGTTGCTATGTGTAGAAGATAGTAGAAGAAGAAGATATATAAAAATAAAATTCAGTTCAGCACAATCAATCTTCACTGTGAATCAACACATAATAATTTTGGGCCTAAGACACATTCTCTCAGAGCCCAGTATTATTTTCTTAACTGGATTGTAAAGCTAGTATGCAAATAGGAACAAAACAAGAAAGTATCACATTCGTAAAATCTCTAAAAATCTATTGCACTTCCTAAAGAAACAGTTTTTGAGCTGCTTTACACCATTAGTTGAACCTGTTTCATATTTCAGTTTCTTGGAAGAATGTTATCCACTTACCTGGTTTCCTTTGGGTCCAGAAGGTCCCTCAATGCCACGGGGTCCTGGATTACCGGGGAGACCAGTCGAACCAGGTTCACCCTTTACACCTGGATCACCTTTGAAGCCCTAAAAGGAACAACAATTTTAGAACCAAAGTTAGGAGCAAGGGGCAAAAGTATAACCACTGATTAAAGATGGTTCATAATTAATCTTTGCATTTTATTGACAAGTACAGGGATGGTATCATAATCCAAGCCTTGACAAAAACAAAGTAAACATTTTGTGATTTCATTGTTTAAAGTAAGAACAACAAAGGAATAAAAGATTAAATCCATGATTGACCCCGAAAGGGATCTGGTACACTAACAAATCCTACAATTTCACTAGAACCAGAAATGTCAAAAAATTAACAAACACCTGATAAATATAGGAACCAAAATACGTTGTTCAGGACCCTTTGGACAAAATGTGATAGTGTGAGGCATTGCTTAGATGCAAAAAAAAAACACACACGCTCTATAAGGGGTGTTTTGCAGTCCAGATATTCCTGATTTTTTATGTTACACAGCTAGGGGTTTCTATAAAAAAAAAACAATTTTATGTCAGTCAATGGGTAAATCTGCAATCTTGAATGAGGAATGTGTTGACTGTAAACTGCTAGGAATACTTACCCTGGGTCCATCTCTGCCTGTTCTTCCATTTGGACCAGGGTCTCCTTTGTCTCCCTGAAAGATTAAAACAAAAGAAAGAAATCATGATTAGACCATTATGATCGTAACCTCTGAGAATTAGGTTCTGATCAACATTTAAAGAACAGTTGTCAATATCAAAAAGCTAAAATTCCAATAAAGCAAACCATAAAGTCCCTGAATTTCAAATTTTGCCCATGTGGGTAAAATAAGGCATCAACTTTTACATAACACTTTCAAGTATATTTGCTGACGTATTTAATAGGCACAACAGCCAAATGTGTTAGTGCGTCATATCCCACATCACCAATCCCTTAGGCTTTTCATAAGTATATCAAGTTAAGTCCGTAATCTGTAATGTCCCTAAAGAGTAAGATCACTACTCTGCTACAATTAATGATAGACTCCAATTATAATGATAAGATGTGAGCATAAGTTGCCAACTGCAAATAATAACAATTACACCAACAAAAATTAGAAACAAGTCATATGATGCCAAGAAATGAATATTTCCAGCATCAAGTGTCGGTACAAAAACATCTATATTCACTGAATGGATCATTATGTGAAAGGACTCTTGATGACTTAGCTAACAAATCTAAAGCCACTATAAATCATCCACTCAGAGCCAAAAGGGCATTAACTATGTGATAAAATATATGAGTTAATGCACTTCTGGCTGTCGCCAGATGAAAATTTCTTACCTTCAAACCGCCTGGTCCATTGTCACCGCGGGGTCCTGGTTGGCCTTGGATACCCTGAGAGCAAAAACGATAAGAAAAGCCATGTGTTAACGCAACACCAGAGTAATTTCTAGAATTTCACATGATTAATAATAAATACCCTAAGCATATACACACATGGTATCTTGGCCGAATTGTCTACTATGTTATTATGAAGAAAATAATACATCAGTATTCCATTCAAAGCAGTTCCTCCAGATTGTCTTTTTAAATAGATATTATGGACTTATTATTTAAAGTACATTGCTCTTGTAGCATATTAGTATCAGGGGAAGAGATCCCTCTATATACAATAATTTACCTTTGCAACACACCAAAATAACTAGAGATAAAAACAGAGGAAAGTTTGTATATTTCCAACTGCTATCTCATAGGCCAAGCAAAGAGTAGTTGTCTTTGCTGTTCACATTTGAAGTTATTGCCAAACTAATAAAATCAAGAAAAATAAAGTAAAAATCTCCAGGTAGAATAACAAGTTCATCATCTGCTAAAACATACATGTAAATTCACTCCAAACGAAGAATTTCCCTCATGCCATTATATTCCAAACTCTGCCTGCTGCTGCCTCAGTGAAAAATCTGAATTTAACCATTCAATATATTGAACTGCACAGCAAGAAATAGTTATATAACCGGTCACATGATAGATCACATGACCTGGACTAACCTGACTTCCTGTAGATCCACGTTTTCCTGGGTTACCCTGTGGACCTGGAGCTCCCTATAAAAAAGAAGAAAATAAATAACTGACTTAGAACCAAAAATCTTCCATCAAGCCACACATCACTTGGAAAACATCTTAAAGATGTTCAAGGAAGATGAGAATAATAAGCAATGGATCAGCTAACACTGTTTAATAATTCTTGATAATTTGTTGGACAAGTAATATTTTGTATGCATGAATATATGTCATATTTCTCTATTCAGTCAAAACGTTATATAACTGCCATACCTCATATGTGTTAAGAAACCTAAGAAGGGCTTTACAAAAAGGCACAGGAGGAAAATATAAAAATATAGAAACGTTGTTATTGGAATTAAA
The DNA here is from genome assembly GCA_003118195.1 of Hemicentrotus pulcherrimus. Lineage (NCBI taxonomy): Eukaryota > Metazoa > Echinodermata > Echinoidea > Camarodonta > Strongylocentrotidae > Hemicentrotus > Hemicentrotus pulcherrimus. The sequence goes on from BEXV01000908.1 coordinate 73,761, forward strand.
CCTGTTATAAATGTTTCACAAAAAACATAACTATTTAGAGAGAGGATATGATGAAGAACTTACTGTTAGACCAGGATCTCCAGTTTCTCCCTTGCTACCAGAAGGACCAGGCATACCCTATATGGAGAAAGAGATAAAACAGTAAAATATATATCAATAAATCATGTTAAGTAGAAGGAAGAACCTATCCTCACTTGTTATAAATTTGAATAAATTGAAATATAATGATGCACTGCCTACTACCTCACTACATACATGCAAAAACTGAAATGTATGAGGTGATCCAATATCAATTACGTAAGAATGGTCCTTACATTGATCTTCTTTGTTAAGAAGTGATATTCATAAAGCTTCTATCCGATGAAAATAGAACTTTATATAAATGGAGCTGAATGAATGTAGAATTTAAATATAAAGCAAAGAAAATTATTTTACCTTTCGGTATTGCACAAAAGCAAATTAAAACCTCATTTTCAGCACCCCTCCAAATTACATGTCAACAGAGATCAAATTTCCCGCAGATACAGTGATGACATAACTTGTGGACCTGATTGTGTTGTCTATATTACTGAGGCAATGAGCCTTGCTTAATTAATGCAAAGTACTCCTTATATGATGATGTCATCAAGGTCAACAACTTGCCATTTTCAAAGCTTTAGATTTTGAGTTTCCAGATAGCCGTTTCTCCTCTGACAGACACTTATTAATAGCAAAAATATGATATTATTGTAATCTACGGCTTATAAGCTTTCCGTTGATACACAGTTGAATCATTTAATTTTTCACGCCAAGGCCTTTAAAGAAGTGATATTCTATGATGATAAAAGTTTCTTTACCTGTAGACCGATAGGTCCTGGAGCACCTGGGTTACCTGCTGACCCTTCTTCTCCCTTCGGTCCACGGGGTCCTGACTGGCCTGGAATACCTTGCTCTCCATCGTCTCCCTACGTAACATCGAGATTTACAAAAATTACATTCAACATCAAATAATGCAAATGAAGATAAAGAGAGAAGATAAAGTAAAATAAAGAATGAAAAATATATGTATTTAGTATCGAACTCACACTGGTACTGCTAGGTAATTTGAACAATATATCTCCAGTGCTAACCTAAGGATTTCATCTCTTAGCACGTTGTTACCAGGAAAACATGCTAAATCAACTTCTACCTGTGCTATTACTATTGTTATCACATTATTTACAGGAGAAAATACTTCTCATTCAGAATTTTAGAAATTACAATTCTGACAGTTGTCAAATTAATAGTATTACTCAAAATAGGAACTTTGAAATGATTAGATCAGGATTGCTTCAAGGGGTAAGAGTAAGATCAAAAGCATATATGAAATGGGAACAAGGACAGATATTAAATCTAAGGGAACAAGAATACAGAAATGGGTGTGTGTTAAGAGATAGAGAGAGAGGAGCAGATTGTCTAGAAAGGGGAATAGGATATTTGAAGGTGGAGGCAAGTCGGCTTACCGGTGGTCCAGATTCTCCAAGTGGTCCTCTTTCGCCTGGAGGGCCGGGTGGACCCTGGAAAGAGATAAAGTGTATAATGAGCCAAAGTCATTTGAACAGCTCATGACCAAAGATAGCGAACTTGTCATGATGAGGTAATTTTAGCTGCATGAAATTTAAAAATTGAAAGAGTAACTCAAATAACCTAATTAACTCATTAATTATGCTACAAACAATTTAAATTATACATGATTGGTTGCAATTATATAAAGAATAAATGCTGCAGATTTCAAAATTTTAAAGGAGATCTACCCCATTTAGCTATCTTGTTTGAAATTAGACATCATCTAATCATTACTGGCTAACAGGAAGAATGTCTGACCACATTAGCTAAAATTCTGATTTCTATAAAGAAATTGAGTCATTAAGATAAATGAAAGACATTTGAAATACCTGAATTGCGATCCTGAAAAGTAGAAACTTGTTAGCTACAGACATTAATCACTTATTTTAATTGAGGCATGCTCAATACTCAATTGTGAAATGACCCTTGTGCAAAACAGCTGAAGTAACACAATGGCATGGTTTTTATCCAACCGCTGCCACCATTATATGACAGATGACATTCAAACCATTATCATTACATCTTTTGATTGGAACTTGGGTGCACCTTGCCACAAAGACACAAAACTACACTGGTTGTACGATCCCTTAAGAGGGCAGCATACCATAAATGAAACGGGGAGGGCACATCCTATTTTTCCAGAAGTTTATCTTTAGTGGCAGAAGGTTGACTTTATACAGGCAAGGGACTTGGAACTATATGTGGTGTGATTGCACGTTGAGCCAAATGAATACTAAGCATGATATAAATCATGGTAAACATTTGTTATACCTAAGTCAAATAATATCCTACAAGTTAATAGAACTAACTCACCCCTTCACCACGCTCTCCCTTGGTTCCCTTGATTCCGATTGGTCCACTGTCTCCCCTTTCTCCTTCTGGACCCTGTGGGCCCGGCTGGCCGATGGGTCCTGGGGGTCCCTGGAAACAAAAATACATCAGATTATTGCTTGACCCTTGTATGCCAACCAGTATGTCAGCCAAAATATAACCCTGGAGTTCGATTGGAGCTTATAATGTGCTTCAGCCTTTAATCAGACCGAGAATATATTCCATGCGAACACATTTTCAGATGCATGGAGCTGCAGCTACTAAAGTGATGATGGTATTTCTTAGTGCCAATATACACGCAAAGTGTAACAAAAGAGTGAATCGATCGAGCAGCAGGTTTTCAGCAAAAACGAACCTCCATTCTCTCATCATTAATCAGTCTACGAATCAATATATCAATATCATATCTTTAATCAACTGACCAAACAATCAACCGTACAGTAAGTTCCCTAATCAATCTTCAGTCGGTCACAAGTTCAATCACTCTTATAATCACTGAATTTCTTATAAATTCACCCACTAACAACAACGATTCATTAAAATACAGACTGGTTGGTACATCACTTCATTGATATTTCATCAATGAAGGAACAGAGCCATTATGACAAATGCATACAAAAAAAAGAAGAGCATAATATGAAAGACTTGACTTGATTAATCGTCAATGCAAGGCGGATAACGCAAAAAAAGATACAAATCATTGAAGACAAAACTTGGAAGTTATTCAGATAAGATAGACACATAATGTGTGAGTCACAAATGATTAAAATGAATAATGACTAAATAAATTGAGAGTCACAAATTACTTACTCTTGGACCTGGCATACCATCACGACCAGCAGGTCCCATAGAACCCTCCTCTCCCTACAACAGAAAAGAAAAAACATCAATCATTTTCAATCATTCATTCACTTTCAATGCAAAGAGTGAATATGTATATGATTGAGTAACGGAAAGAGGGAATACTAAGAACGAGTTGGCATGAGGATAGTCAAAACGAATCAGTGGTTTACAATGAACAACCATGACTTGAATAAATTAATTCATCACTACTATCTCTCTCTAAACATATTAATTCTATATTTATCAATCACATATCATAACTAGCTAAGAGAAGTTCTACTTCATTCATCAATTCCTTTGTGTGGTTTTTAACTTCTGTTTAATGGGAAGGCTGCTTGGAAGCCAAATCCACATTATCTACTGTGCTATGGTCAAGTTCTTGTAAGCCTTCAAAACCATGGAGCCTGGTGGATGTTGCGATTGGAGACTAAATGTTCAATCCCTTGGGTTTATACTTTAATAATAAAAGTCTACAAAATATAACATTGGCTTTCGAAAAGAAACATACTTACAAAAGTACATGTAAAGTTGAGAGAAAAAAACGATCATAAGGAAAACAATTTTGGCCAATTATTCCAACTCAAAAGACTTATTGAGACTTACCGCATCACCCCTTTCTCCTGAAGGTCCGATTGGTCCTTGATCTCCTGGTCGACCCTGTAACATGAAGAAGAAAAAAAACATCATCTGTAACCTAAGTCAATATTGGGTACATTGATTTGAAGAAAAAAAACTGGATCCTGGATTTTGTAAGGGGGAGGGGATTTTGATTTAGATAATTCATTCAATATTTTAGACAAAGAAAAGCTTGCTTTGTCTTATTGAAAATTAAAGTGGGTTCAGGAATTGTCAGGTTTGTATCGATCAGTGAACATGGTTTCTATTTCCATGACGATGAACAACAGAGAAGGCTATATGATTGGAAACCTGTCTCCTGAAATAGTCTTTTACAAACATGTTTGATCACCTGGGACCTGTTTCACAAAGCATGTTTTCAATGACAAATGACAAAAAACAGTGACAAATCTGCTGATAACCAATCAGAAGCAAGGATTCCAGTAGCTTATAACAAAGACTGTCATTTGACACTGATGACAAGTATTGTGAAACAGGGCCCTGGTGGCACCATGAGGGGTAAAGGATTTGATGAAGGGGGTAGAAATGAAAAGGGTATACTCACCGGTAGACCAACACCTCCTGGTGGTCCTGGGGGCCCAAGTTGACCTTGGACACCCTACAATCATGAAACAAAAGAGAAACAAAAAAAATATAAACATCAGATATCATCACTAAAATATCATACTGTTTCTTTACACAATTGTGTTTGCAGTAAGAGGATAGGCTCACAGAAGAAGAAAAAAATTCATTGGTTGCGGTAAATATCACATGAAGCCTGAGCTTTTTCTGATATTTGTTTCGGTTTTAACAGGAACCTGAATGTTCATAAAATGCACCTTTGAATTATTTAGATGAGGCATATATATAAATATATCATCATATGTATATAATTTATAAAAAAGCTTAGGTATCAAATTTGAAATCATCTTTTATTTTCAATAATCCTTACAGTTGATTTGACCATAGCTTGACCTAATGTGGTCCATATGTTGACCTTTAACCTTGCCAATCCTACTAACAAACAGGTTGTTTGTACTTACCGGAGGACCTGGTTGTCCAGGAGGACCATCCTCTCCCTTCATTCCCTCAACACCCTGCAAGAAAAAAAAGAGAAAGTGTTAAAATTGAAATATCATGAAAACAATTTACAATTTTCAAAAATGTGTTATGTGTCTATTAAAAACAATTTAATTCAAGTAAAAATATATATTAAGTATGAACACACGATTCTGAAAGATATTAAATAAGTTTTTATATCTCTATATGATTGGACACAGAGGCCATTTTGTTTGCAGGGAAAAAGGTATACATGTCCATCTCTATTCATCACAAATCAGAATATGCCAAAGCCTAATATGATTGATATTGTTGTTTCCTGTGGAAAGAGTGCTACGTTAATCCTGTTATATATCTATAAGATCCCCAAAGTTCTTAACCAATATCAAACTTCTATAAATACCATTTTATTGCTATAGGTTTTTTTAGTATAAATCAAAGTATGTCTACCTCACAAAAAAGAGATTGATCAAATAGTGTGGTGAAATATACAGATTGAATGGTAGATAGAATCTCACCTGTTCTCCTCTCAATCCACGTTCTCCTGAGAATCCTCGTGCTCCCTCTGGTCCTTGTATACCAGGTGGACCCACAGGACCGTTCAAACCCTAAACAAGACCAGAAAGTAGACCAGAAACATACAGTCAGTTCATGAATCTCAAACGTAAATGTACTCCTCAATTGGGGATAACGATTACAGATCATTCATATGATACTCATACTAGTATTTAATTTGCTTTATTTATATCAAAATTATAATAAGAAATACTTATATAAAAAATCTCATCATTGGAGTCAAAGAATGATATATTTGACATTTCTCTCTTTATTGATTTCTTTTTTTCCTCATTCTGTACAGAACCTGTAAATAAAAGTTAAGCTCAGAGCGATGTCTGATACATTAATTGGCTATATCTGCTTCAAGCTCTATTTCATCGAAAGACAGAGTTGGTGTCAAAGTGCCAATTAGACTTTAGGTAAGGTTCAGCATTAGGGTTAGTTATAGTGTTGGGTCCAGGATTGAGGTCAATGATAATAATCACGGTGGGTTGGTACATCACTCATGTCTGTCATCCATGGCACTTCCATGAATCGTATAAGGGTAGGAACACTCCTAGACCGGAAGAGCAAGGAAGATGATCTTACCTGTGGACCAGGAAGTCCATCGTTTCCAGGAAGACCAGCCTCACCAGGGCTTCCTGGGGGTCCAGGGAATCCTGTTGGTCCTGATGATCCTGGTTCTCCTGGAGGACCCTATCAAACAAGGCACAAACATTCTCCAATTTGATTAAGAAGTAGGGGAGTGAGATGGATGCTTGTAACACCATAATATTGTTTATTCATAAACAGTAGTAGGGCTTAATTGGAATTGCATGTAGAAATTTCTTTTCACTGTTTGATTGGTGTTGTTGAAATTTTCAACTGAATTTCTGAAGGTAAAATCAAATTTGTTAATTTTTGTTATCAATAACGTTTCTACTGAAGAATTTAAAACCTAATAATTTCATATTGAATTTTCTAAGAGAAGATTTTACCTCTACTAGAAACTTAATATATTCCAATATTCATATTGACAATGACTTGGTTAAGTGTCTTCTCATAAGTACTAAGCGAGACGCTGTCTGTGGTACAGAAAATCCTATGGGCAGTGCTGCCATGGTTCATTATTACTATCACAAATTTGTCTTCTTTATTTTTAATTTCCAAGAGACAGTTTGCCTTTGCAAAAAGCATATTTCGTACTACTACTACTACTCAAAGGAGCCTTGTAAAATTCAAATAAGCTTCAAATTTTGGTGCACTTCAGTAATTTTACTTTTGCAAAGCCTTCAGCTATTATCTATCATTCAGCCCTCTGGCATATCTCTTTTGTGTTTCTCTATCCGTTGGTTAATCTCCTATTTTATCAGTCGCCACTACTATCGATATATGTTTCTCCATTCAGTTTGTGTAAACAAAGAGAAGAGCAGGGTAGAATTTACTAACCTGAGGTCCAATTACACCAGCAGGTCCTGGGGTACCTGGCTCTCCATCCATACCCTGAAAAAAAATCACAAAATGAGTAACAAAAAATTAACTTTATCATATCAAGAGTGACATAAGTGACATAAGTGACAAGAGTAACATAACTTCAAAAAGGGTCACTGGCAACACCCTAGGCGTTAACTAGGCGTTGTGGCGTGCGCCTGTAATCCAGCTAACAGTGGAAGTTACAAACTGATTCAGCCGAGGACGCAGGTTCGAAACTGAGTCACGTCTTTCGGATGGTGACGTTAAAAGACGGTCCCCAGACGTAATTAATCATATCTGATTGATACACGTCTGTAAAAACCCAAATACACACACTCACACACACCCTTACACCATACAACTTGGGATTTAACTATTTCATGGATAATACAGTTAACACGGATAACAGTAGTAAAACATTTTAAAATCAATTCACAGGTGAATTCTCAAACGTCACAAAAAAGGGAGAAGAGTCTTCACATAGCTTTTATAGCTTAATGCTTTGTTAACCTATTTGAATCTTAAAGACAAATTCCAGTTCTGGTAAAAAAAAGAAAATTAATTCTCACAGAATCAAACGAAACTTACACTGAATGTTCAAGATTACAAATAAATGACATGTGCCAAACAATTTTGAAAGAAAATGTATACTGGCTGAGTAATGAGCATAAAAAGACAAGGAAATCAAGGTAGTACCAACCCCCACCCCATGTGTTTTGTCCCATGTATAGCTTTCTGTGTACAGTGCTTGTTACTTGACCAAGACTCAGTCAAATTTATTATGATTTTGATGACTCTAGAACCTTGCAGTGCACCAATACTTACATGCTACATGATCAACTGTTTCTTATCCTTTTGACATCTTTTCTTTCACAATTCAATCGCACTACCACTACTAAAGTTTTGCTTTAATTGCAAATTATTTCATTATTCCAAAAGAAGTAACCTGGCAGTAATCTTGAATTGAAATTAAATATCACATATAGTTATTGAAATCATAGAAGCCTGACCAACAATGAACTTGGAGTATTACTTAACCCTTTGTTTTGGGGAACCTGGTGGTCCCTGTGTTAAGCCTATGGGACCTATACAATTCAGTAGTCAACGGGTTAAATAATACGCCTGTGACGGTCTGTATCAGAATGAAGGAAGAAGAATGAGATAAAGGAGACTTTAAGAAAACAAATTCTAAAAGTGGCCGGTTATACTTACAGACTCTCCACGAGATCCAGGGAATCCAGGCATACCATCTTGACCAGGTGGTCCCTGGAACAAAAAGGTCAAAGGTCATCAAAATATTACAGAAAATCCATGCATATCCTCAAACATTATCAAATTCATTGGACCTTGATGCAGTACTACAGGAATAAGGATTTTTAAAAAATATTTCTGAGATAGGCAATGGCTAAAAACTATGTTCTTTGGTGCACCTTCCATCAATTTAACATGCTTTTTTACAGTGGGTTTTATCTAGAAATAATTCCAAAACTCAGTTCAGAATCTGCATGCAGATGCTGCACTCATTTAAAGAAGTAGGTTGAGAAAATGTATTGTAGTGGTACGTCTTTTATACAGGAAAATTGGATAAACAAGATTAATGCTGAATAATCAAGAGGATTGGTAAAATATAAAGTGAACTCTTTTAAACCTGTTACAATGTCAAATTGAAGTGAATTAATAGCTTGATTAAGTAACAGGGAGCACTTTATAACCCTCCAATTGCATACTACATAAGGCATTTATCTAGGAATAATGCACTTGTGTGTATACATTTTGTTAATCGATTCCCCCTCAAAGTATAATAGCGATTAGAGATAAAACAAAACTGCATTTACATTTGGTCCCTTTCCTCCTGCGAATCCACGAGGTCCTTGTTGTCCTGGTGGTCCCTAAAAATGAATGAAAACAAAGTTGAAAACAAATAAATCAACAATGGTACAAGTGTTAAATCTCTTTGTTTATTTCACCGTTTGTGGTTTTAAAAAACATCACGAAATAGCTGTTTAAATGACTTCTGAAGTGTGGTACATCCAGTGTGGTATAACATGTCAGACTTTTAATACAACATCTTTGGTACTAAAACCTATGACATAGAACTGTGGCCTTTTTTATTATTGATCCTATGTGATGAACTTAACAGAAATATGTAAATATTATCTAAAGCACCCACTCCACGAAAGTGTACAATTTTAAACAAATTCTATGAAGTTCATGAATAATTGGTGAGTCTAGCAAGTGTAATTTTGAATAGAGCAGGATAAAACAAAACTGAGCATAATAGATGCATCTTATGTTAACGATTGTTTATTTTAAAAATAGAAGATGACTATTTAGATGACGCTACTTCACCTGGTCTCCCACAGGTCCTGGGGGTCCACGTTCTCCTTGTTCTCCCTGCATTCAAGAAGAAGAAAAAAAATGATAAAAATAAGACATTGAGTATCTGATAATAAGTGTCTTTTCTCATAATCTACAACAACAACAAAACATACTTAAATATAGATTACATGATTGATCTATCTACTCAGATTCAGAATTCGTCCCCCCCTATACTATTCAATAAATCCAGGTCAATAGAGGATTCATCAAAACATGCTTGGCAGTACACAGACTGAATTGTACATAGTTTATTTGATTTCCAAAGGAAGTAAGCGCAATGAAGATGAAATACATACATATTTGTTCTAAAAAAACTAAATGTTTAAATCAACCTTGGCAACCAGAGAACAAAGCATTGATAATTTTTTACTCACACGTGTACAAGGACCAGTCCATTCTATTAATGTTATCAACATAACTGATCCATAATGCGTGGACATTTTATTACTATTGAAATATTAAAAACAAACACTAGACATTTTTTCAGGCTCCCTCTTGTAAACCATACTTTGGCACACTTTTAAGATACCTAAAAGGTACTATACTTACATATTCACCAGGGACTCCCTGAATACCTTGTGGACCACGAGATCCAGGTCCTCCCATTGGACCACCAGGTCCAATTGGACCTCTCATACCAGATGGACCCTACAGAGAGAAATATCACATGATGGTTATATCATTCCAGATTAACTTCATAGAGGCTTCATAATAATCGTATCCATCGTATATAGTATAATAAATCTATTATTAATCTATTCTATTCAAAGACATCATAATCTCTAGATATGATTATTGAAGGAAAGTAGTTATACAAAAAAAAAACATCAATTAATGATCCTGTGATGATTTTTTCTTTATTGGCAAAAGTAATAGATAAAAGCCACTTGAGCCACACAGAACATATATAAACAAGAATCAATATTTCAATTATTTTTAGTTTTCATATTTTCATCTGATTTCATTCACATAAACAAATAAATTAGAATCAATGCACCACACACAAACAATATATTATTGGTTGTGTGACCTCAAAACAGAATGAATGCCTATTATGCACCATGCATTATTATCCTGCAATAATCTATTCCATGATGAGAGATCATCTAATGGTATAAGTTCAAAATTTAAAACAAGACTTACCCTTGATCCCTTCCTTCCTGACCTTCCACGCTTCCCGCTGTGACCCAACTCTCCCTGCAAAGGAAATAAAACAAATCAATTCATAATATCACATATGATAATAAGAAGAAAAGATTTAACTCAGTACCATTATCACATATGATAATTAGAATGGGAAGATTTTACCCAGCACCATTATTACATATGATAAATAGAATGAAAAGATTCTACCCAGTACCATTATTACACATGATAATTACAATGAAAAGATTTGTTATAGTACTATTATTGCATGTGATAATGAATTCACATAGAACGATCATGAAATAAAGGTTATATAAAATGAACTTTCCTACAAAGTACCTTAAATATTTGTCTATCTCTTGGCATTCTTCAGCCACAGATACTGTGTGAAGAGATTCAGCTACAGTCAATAGTTTTTATTCCATTCAAAAGGTTTGACCGAATAATGTTTCAATCTCTTTATATTCTGTATATGTCTGAGCATCTGCATCATTCAGAACTTTGTCCTTACCTTTTCACCAACGTTTCCAGGGTAACCGGGGATACCTGGTGGGCCTGGTGGACCCTAAAATGATCATCCACAAAGAAAATTAATATTAGTTTCACATTTTAAAGGGAAGGATACAGGGCAATCACATCATACATTTTCTACCACAGTTTAATAAGAAAGATGTTATGCAAGGGTTAACATGGGGTACAGGATCCCATGAGGCTCCTTCTTTGGACACATAGGACAGCATTTGTATCTCATCCTTTGTAGATTTAATCAAAAACTCAATAAGATGTATCAATGTATATATATATATATTTAAGTAACTGACTCAAAGATATAGCACATAGTTATGCCAATTTTTCTATTTACTGCCAATCTTCCAGTATAGGCTCTAGGACAAAATGAACAAATGAAAAACAACAAAATAGTCCTTCATTCATGCATTACAAAAGATGGCCTGTCATGTTCAACAATTGCAGCCTACTTCTTACAATGACTGTGACTGTCTAAGGAAAATATAACCACCTAGAGGTAATCTATGCATTATCTTAGGCCTAATGAGATTGTTTAAATATTGATAACCCAATACATTTGACAATTCTATGAGTTTTGGTTTTGTTTATGAGTACAGCTCGTTATGGGCCCTACTACACCTACTTTGACACTTGTCAATATACTATTGAACGTAATACCCATCATACAAATAATTATAAGTGAGA
>BEXV01000908.1:85655-98714 GCA_003118195.1 Hemicentrotus pulcherrimus
CCCCCCCCCCCCCCCCAACAAAAAATGGTCCCTAAATGACTATTGTTTACAATTATTATTAAAGATTTGTGTAGGCCTACTGGTCTTACAGAAACTTGAATATGCATCATATTTCAATCCTTCTGTTGGGAGTACTGAAAAATTTACAGAGTAAAAGGAACAATATAATACATAATGGTACAAAGAAGAATTTACTCAAAGAGGAATTTATTCAAAGAATATTTTACCTTGGGTCCAGCAATTCCTTCAGCTCCTCGAGGACCTGGTACTCCTAGTTGTCCCTGTAAAAACAATAAAAGAAAATACTACTGCTGCCTGAAGACAAACAATATTCAGAATAAACTCAAGAAATATTAATCCAAAAATTAGTATCGTATATTGAATATAAACCTAATATTTCAACCATTTATTAAGTATGTAACAAGAATACAATATTGCAATGTTTAAAATTATAAGCACATGTAGCATGACTTAACTCAAAACACATAAATAATTCCTCAAACACAAACTTTTGTGATGCGGACAAATATATTCTCTTAAATATTGATGGAAAGTATTAATGTAATAAGCTACAAAATAAATTGGTGAAGAGTTAAAGTATCTTTGGAAACCAATTATTAGTTTTACAAAGACTAAGTAATGTAGTGGCAGATAAAACTGGCATGAATACAATATATCATATTGCACAATATCAACATAATTCACATTATTCTCATGATACTAGAGCCCAGGGACCAACAGCAGGGGGGTATACTACCCTAACTTTTCTCGCAAATTATTAATTTTGTCATGCCTCTTTGGCAAATTGCAAACATTAATGGCCTCCTTTTTGTATTGGTCGAGAGAAAAAAATGGAACTGTTAACCACTTTGGGTATTTGAAATGTTTATTTTTTAATCTTTAGCTTGATAATGAAAAAAAATGAGGACCTCATTGGCTCATGGAGAGCCTAAGCCTTCTTACCAGTTCACTTGTTTTATCGTACTCCCCTCCCTGCATTCAAAATGATATAATGAGATGCCCCTTTCCACATTTCCTCGACTGTTATAAAAGAAATAGCAACAAGAATGGATTTCACTAGCTTACCCTTTCTCCTTTCATTCCCAGCTCTCCCTTGAACCCTGGAAGACCATCCATACCCTGTAAAGAAGGACAATAAAAAGATTAACAGAGTGAACGATGAATAATATGGGTTACTAACTACAATGTGAAATAAAGACAAAGATATAGATATATACAGAGCAACAGTGAGAGATAGTGAGAAAGGGGGAGAGAGCGAGAAGTGAGGGAAAAGTGAGATATAAAGTGCTACCTATGGTGAGATATGGAAGGGACAGGGCAAGATAAAGAATGACACATAGAGTAAGGATTGAAGAAAAGAGAGAGAATGAGAGAGAGAGAGAGAGAGAGAGAGAGAACAGGGTGGAGGGGCAGGATAGAAAGACCAAGATACAGAGTAAAATAAAGATTGAGGAATATAGAAATACATAACATGAGATCTAGAGTGATAAACATCAACATGTTGTGAGAAGACTGAGAGAAAGAAAGAAGGGGAGCACATCATATGGTATAAAGTAAAATATAGATTGAAAGACATACATACAGAGAGAGAGAGAGAGAGAGAGAAAGAAAGAGAAAGGATATAATAGAAAGAGATATAGAATGAGAAAGAGGAAGATACTGATTGAAATGGCTTTTACTTACTGAGTTACCCTTCTGCCCAGTATTTCCAAAGATTCCTCGAGCTCCTTTCACTCCCATGGGCCCAGTGTAACCTGGAACACCGATAGGTCCTGGCGCACCCTAGGATTTGATTCAAAGATAAAGTTGTGTACTGATCACCCAATGAAATTATATGAGAAGCTGGATGAGAATAATTGGGAAAAAATGATTAAGTAGTAATTAAAAAATTGATAAAATGACTAGAACTTTGTTTTAATTTTGCATACAATCACATATAGAGGTGTTGTGGTCGAGTGGTTAGGACGCCTGACTGTCGAACATAAGGTCCGCAGTTCGAGACCTGCAGCAGCACTAATGTCCTTTGGCAAGACATTGATCTACATTAGACACTCAACCCAGGTGATGAAAACGGGTACCCGGTAGGAATTTATTCTTTGAAATGCTAGAGCACCGCAATGGCAGCACAGCTAAAGCCAGGGTAATGATCTCCAAGTTTGGAAGCGCTTAGTGATTGTAATAAGCGATTTATAAAAACTGAGAATTACAATGATTGCTTGTATGTTTTTTCTGCTATTTTTGATCATATCTTCAATACTGATTAAAGAATTTGAAGAGAAATTCTTTTCAGGGGAAATTGAACTACGACATTCTACAAAACTGACGTACAAAGAATGACATACCGTACACTTTCTCATCAGAAAGAGTTATGTTTATTGTAACTATTAATTGAGCATCATCTTACCATTGATCCCTTGGCGCCAGGCTGTCCATCCTGACCTGGGTGACCCTACAGATAAAAAAGAGATAAGACAATAAAAATTAGAAATAAAAGCAAGAGCAGATAAAATATTTTGTTTGGGAGTGCACAATTCAGAAAAATTACACAAAATATGGGGGCATGTTTTCCTAAGGTATGCAAACTGGGTTTAGAAAAAAGAAGAGGGGGACAACCGGCCCATGACCCCCTAAAGCTGCCACTGGATGGAAGGCAACAGGCTTATAGGATATGCATCGCTTCATCATATCATCATCTTCTGAAAATATACACACCATGTGAAATTCTTTCCAAGATATTCCAAGGGACTACTCAATGTTGAATGAATGAAAGCACATAAATCAGGTCGAAAATCTGTTCAATGATCAATTTCAAACACAATTATATAACAATGCTACAGGCGTTTAAGCACATTAAGTAAATGTCAGAGCATTTGACATGTTACATGAATTATTCTATGATGTCATCTCAATCTGAATTACAGTCAAACCTGCTTCAGCAACACATGTATAGAAATACTAGATTTTTTTATTTCTCTTAAAAACATGAGTAAAATCTTCATGCTTACAAAGAATGCTTTTGAGTCTCACTTTTGTGGCCTTTTCAAGACAAGTTGGATGGTATTTCATTGACAGATTTCATGGCAGAACTCGATAAAAGAAGTATTGATACTTACAGCTGGTCCGTCAGTTCCAGGAACACCAGGAATACCAGGCTTACCAACGGGACCATGGACTCCAGGGGGACCACTCTGTCCCTGAGGACCCATTGCGCCCTAATGAGGAGAGACCATCAAGTTTGTGATTTATATTTAAAAAAAACATACAGGAGAAAGAGAAAGAGAAAGTGAAAGAGAGAGAGAAGAAATGGGCTTTTAAGCAGACATAAACTTTGCAGATCATGACTTTTCACGATTAATACATTTTCAGTCCTGAATTTTGTGACATCACGTTCCATTTGTCACAACAATTTTTGAACATCGCACAAGAAACAACTAATTCATGACAAATCAGAGCAACATCCAAAGATCAAGCTTTCATCAAGCTTTTTATATAATGCAAACTACACCCTGTTGTGAAATAACCAATAGTCATATGTCTACAACCATATCCCTTATCTTATTTCTGCAAATGTTAAGTGTACAACTTTAATAACAAATCGTTTTTTTCTAAAACAATCTGATTCTGGTTAAGCAGTGATAACCATGTACCAAAATACAACAATTCTATGAAAAAGGTGATCTGCAATAAGAATAAGCTTGTCTTTGACCAGAAGCATGAAAATAGCAAATTTTCAACATAGAAAACTTGCAAGACCATATAAAAGACGTAAGTCCTAGTCTTCTTACCACAGGTCCATGTTTGCCCATAGGTCCAGGACCTCCAGCGATACCTGGAAGACCAACTGGTCCTTTTGGTCCAGGTCCACCTGGCTCTCCTTCAAGTCCCTGATAACAGAGAAATAGGGTGTAGACTTTAATTCCCAGACTTCAAACTGATTATGTGAATCCATTAATGCAGTCATCTTTTGCTTGTTGTTAAACAAATATAGTTCTACAATCTATATGAATCAATACACTCTTGTTAAGGTTGTCTGTTGGTGTAAGACATTGATTAGGTATAACAGAAGTGAAGTAAATGGTATGTAAATTGCAAGCATGTCTCACAATTAATCAATTAATAGTGAACCAGATTTAACTAGAATTAGTCTTCTAAAAAAGGTCCCAGAAACTGCAAAAAAAAAAAAAATATAACAAAATAGAGAACACAATGATTTTATCTAATATTCATTTCTAAATGGAAAGACTGTCTCTGATCCCTATTTATCATACTTTTGAGGGATATTAAATGCAATGATATGAAAAATGGACTCACTGAAATACCCTGAGGTCCTGCTGGCCCCCTTGAACCAGGTGCTCCTCGGATTCCTGGGGGACCTGATGGGCCTGGGTCTCCGTAAGGTCCTTCCTCTCCCTGCAGGGAAAGAGAACAAAATCGAAATGTGTCGAACAAGGAGGCAGAAAATAGGTCAAGTTAAACTAGGTACAAAGTGAAGTCAGATTCCATGAGAGAATAAATTATATTCAGGTTGTTGTATATATAACAGATCTTTGCATTCGCCAACTTAAAAAAACTTAGTCGTTATAATAAACAAAAACTAATTGCTAAAATTGAATACAAAAGTTTGAGTCAATGAAATGAAATATTATTGTGTCTAAAGTAAAAAAAATCATATGAGCAGAAGATAGCAAACATGTTCCTCAAATCTTGTAGACAGCATGCAAAAAAGTGAGATGCATTTGATACGGTAATCAATTTTCAAATCACCTGCAGACGGATCCGTTCCATACATATTAGATAATTTTGAATGAGATAATGACCCAATCCAACAGAACAATGTAACAATGAATGGTGCAGTAGCATGGTGTGGGTCTTGAATTGAGTGGGGGGGCGGAGGGAGGGGCTACCCATCAATGTGGGAGGCAATTGTCTTACTTAGTGGAAAAGATGCAAAGTAACAAGGATATAAAATATGGGTTGGGTGTAGAGGAAAGTCAGGCGACTCGAATTTGATTGGGGATATTGCACCCCTGCGAGCACCATAGCTTCGCTAATGTAACAATAATTCAATATAAATAGGAATATATCTTACACTTCGTCCTTTAGGTCCTGCATCTCCCTGAGGTCCTGTGTCTCCTGGCCGCCCCTTTAGGTGGATAGAAAAGAAAGAAAAAAACTCTGAATTATCTTTCATTTCATTACATAACGATGAGCAGAATGAATAATGGAGGTACTTGTACATTCTTCTCTCTCTCTGTCTCCCTTCTCTCTCCCCTCCCCTCTCTCTCTCCCTCTCTCTCTCCATTTTTTAATTACAATTCCTAAACGCATTGAGAATATAAATGAGTGACACTGATTTATCATTATCAATTTTGTCCTATACTTAGTGAGCATAAAGAGTTTGTATTATACTCATGAACGTTATCACAAAAATCATAATCTCTTGATTGTCTCTTCATCTACATCGCCATTTCACCCTCAAGCATTACTTTTCTTGCTTGATAAACAGTGTGTAGATACAAAAACAATTTAATCATCTACAAGGTAAGCAACAACACAAGATTAGAAATTCTTAACTCTAGGTCTTAATTGAGAAGAAAAGATGGCTTTAAGGTATCAGGATAATTTGAGAGGATGAAAGAAATTAAACAGGTTGGTAAAAAGCAATGACATATTTACTGGTCCAAATCATGGCAATATGGCACCACAATGAAGTGGTAAGGCAGGAGCCGGGTAATATCAAAGGATGAAAGCATGCACTGATGTGTTCATCATCTTTTTCACCATGAACCAGGCTCTTATTCAAGTACCAATAGTGTAAAGCGCTAAATAGAACCCTGCAAGAAAATATTGATTATGTTGACGACTTACAAACGTTCCTTTCACACCAGGTAACCCTGGCAACCCATCGTAGCCACGATCTCCTTTCTCCCCTCCAATACCAGCTGGACCTCGGCCTCCATCCTTACCAGGGCGACCCTGTCAAAGACACAAGAAACATCTGAATCAATACATGCAATTCAGTTCAATCAAAGGTTAAATACAGCGAGGCGGTAGTTCAGTGGTAGAGCTGTGGTCTTGTAACCATGTAATCCCAGGTTCAGAACTAAGTTGATGCACCTATTTCATGTTGATAAGGCATTAATCCTCTTGACCAAGTCCTTGGGAGAGGTCTTAAAGCTGTCAGTCTCCTGGTGGAATACTAACAAGCACATGCTCTCTTTAAGCAGTCAGGTAAAAACAAACCATTTAACCAATTATCAAAAATGCAAATACAATTTGATAACATAAAAAGATATTCAAAGCTACAATCTAACACAACCAAAAGCTTTATTGCAAAAGATGTCACATCTAAAGTGCAGTGTAACAAATTGTACATGATTGTATTGTTAAATGTAATAATATCATTAAACTCAATTTCAGCTAGTTTAACTCGGGCAAGTTTAACTCACTGTTACCAGGTTTAATTTTTGCAAATTAAAAACTCAATTTAACCAGGTTTAATTTTGGCAAGTTAATCGCAATTTAGACAGGTATAACTTGGCAAGTTAAATTCATTTTAAACAGGTTTCACTTTGGCAAGAGAAACTCACTTTAACCAGGTTTAACTTTGGCAAGAGAAACTCACTTTAACCAGGTTTAACTCTGGCAAGAGAAACTCACTTTAACCAGGTTTAACTTGGACATGTTACATAATAACCAGATTTAACTTGAACAAATCAAACTGACTTAAACATGGTGTTTGTAAAATCTTGATCTTAGATGAAACCTTACCCTCTTGCCTGAACGTCCTGGTTGACCTGGTGTTCCTGATGGACCACGTGGTCCGAAGTCTCCCAAGGCACCGGGGTCTCCCTTAGGCCCATCTGGTCCAGGAGGGCCCTGGAAGACAAAAATAAAAGAAGAATTGTTGAGGTATCATTGCTGAGTGGAGGCTGTTGGATTACCTAACAGACTATGAAGTACATATTACTGCATTTAGAACCCTGTACCAGCTGGCAAGTGTGTCCTTTGAAAAAATATATTAATCAATATTTACCACTCTTCATACCTGGGTACAAGGAATGAATTAATTCCTGACTGAAATCACTAATGCCTTATCACGGTATTTTAGCTAAAGCTGGGGTAATAATAAGATTGTAGCTGTGCCCTAAGGAAGAACAGTATTGATACTGATGGGGTGGATTTGACTACACTATTATGATTATATCATCATAATGATGATGTCAAGTAATTCCTATTGCCAAGTCTAATACATAAGAGCCGATCACCATTATGGATACTGAAGAACATATTTGACGCAATTCCTCACTTCCACCTCTGTGAATTCTGCTAATGTATTGACCGGTGTACAACTGAATAATCTAATTCCAACAGACTTAATGTAGGAACCATTCAGCTCCAGCAGGACAAGGGTTAATGACTATTTCATTCTTCTGATATCACCAAAGCACACTTAGGGTTAATGAAAAGGGTATTAACTATAAAGACTGCTTAAACTTACCAAAGGACCAGTTGCACCCTGTGTTCCTGGAGGTCCCCTTTCTCCTCGCATTGCTATCTGTAAATGATGTTAACAAAACATGATATTTAATTGATACAAGATTGTTTTATGGCAACTGTGTGTATAAAGTTTACACCCTTTTTATGTTTCGTCAAAACAATTTGATAATCAATTTAAATTTTAATGAAAAAAAATAATTTGATGTTCGTTTCAAGTTTTATTACAATTTATCTATGAAAAGAAATGGAAAAAATAAAATGTGCTCATTATAAAAGCAAGTACATCTTCAAAGTAAAAAGAAATGAGTTGCATGATTGAAAATATGCATCATTATCAAAAAACATGAAATTCCTTTGAAATGACTGCATGCAAAACATTTATGGTTGGTAGTGAAAGTAAAACGAAAAGATACATGTGCGCATAATGCATAATACTGTTGAAATATCAAGAGTTTATGACATCTAGGTAGAGCGATATCATTGGGATATGCGCTTAGTATTTGCACTGCTTCGATTTGCATAATTTAACCTAAACTAAGTTTACTTTCATTGAGCTAATGTAAAATAGAGACTTTCAAATTACTGACATCACTGTGTGTATGCTTGTTGTATTTCAGTCATGTCTTTAAACAGCTTTTACATTACTCTAAGGTACCTCAGTCAAGAATTGAGATAGAATGAAAAAGTGATACATACCCTCTGTTCCTCCAAAACCTGTCTAATTGCTGCCAGGTTAGCTTGACTTCCTGGTCCTTTACTGCTAGATGCTGCATCAGACATGGCCGACATTACTGCTGCCTTGAAACCAAGAAACAACACTCAAACTATAATTACCGAGCTCTACACTAGATGGGTCTTTACCTTTGATTATCCCCTGTGGTCCATAGGAAACGTGATCAGGGCCCAGTCTTATAAATGATTAGTCAAAACTGATTTGTGATTGATATCAATCATAACTATGTACATAACATAAAGGGGACTGCAAACTTGCGATTGATTTGGATCAATCGCAACTCTTTATAAGACAGGCCCATTTCACCTTACAAATAACATTCAAACTTTCATTTCCTATCATACCACAATAAGGGTCTTCAAGAGAAACTGTATAATCTACAGGTGTTATGTGGTCCAGTGGCTTGGTAATCTGGCTAAAGCTAGATTAAAAGATTACATTCAGTGCATGCTGCACGTGGTGTCGATTGCCTGAATTCTAATTACTCCTTGCATAATCTGTGGCTTAAGAAGTGATGTAGAATAGTGGGTCCAATGTTGTTGTGTTTAAGAGCATAATCCCTCAAGCAAGAGAGTGGTGAAGTCATAGAAAGTGTACATTTGAAATATATAGAAATAAATTATTTTTTTTTTAAATTGTGATTGCATTTCATGAAGCGTTTTTTTGAAGACAATGAGAGAGAAATAATTGTTGGTAATGTTCGATAATGAGACAATTATTGTCTAGTGGATTTCTTATTTTTGTCATCAACTAAATGTATCGTGGAGCATATGTCGCTTGAGTTTTGCCCGATAAAAAATCAATTGCAATAACATAACAATTCAGCCAATAAACTATGAAGTAATAAATGGTTTTTGTAAGCTGAATTTTACTGGATTTTAGTGAACCTGTCAAACATAGTCAGCAGTTGAAATATATCTCACCGGAACGATGAAGCTTGGTCCTGGTGGTCCTTGTAAGCCAGACACCCCGTCAACTCCGTCTCGCCCCGGCCTGCCCTGACATGTGAATTCAAGCACAAGACTTCAATTATTAAGCAACTAGAAGGATCTCATTATCATAATACACAGAAATATTTATATACACCTCTGTGACAAAAATATAATCGTTGATTGCCTGGTAAATGGTCGCGTAGCGTGGGTGCTGGTTAAAAAAGGGGGAACCAAGAAAAATGCTTTTAAAGTTTTTCAACACCTACTTCAAGTGCTAAAAAACGACAATGTATTTATGTTCCATGTAGCCAAAAATATTCTTATCGAAAGATATTTACCTGATAATGTTCTCAAATCAATTTGTAAATATATCTTTCTTTTGCTACACTACGTTTTGCTGGAAACAAAAAAGCCTGAATGCGCTATTTAACTTCCCAACAAAAGGCAGTGAAGCGCTACGCGACGCTTTACCAGGCAACCGATGAGTAAGTCGAGCTAAGATTATGAGTGAGGTACATACTGTTTTAACTCCACGATCAACCAAATAATCTTGCATATATTGCTGACAATCACGTTGGAATAAGAGATGGAACCAGACAGTCCTCCCATTATCATGTCTCCACAGTTTCCATACTGTCGGATTCTTTGTGGTTACACTTTGCTCTATGACTACAAAATGGAATTGGAATCACCCTTGTTGAACAATGTTAACACCCTGTGGTCATAAAATGATTCATCATATGTGTAATGTGATGACATGGTCCATTTGGACTACTTCCACAGCATCGATAATGGTAAATGTGACACACAATGGTCAAAGTGTGAGTACACTGTGGTCACAGAGAAACTCATAGTGTACTTCACAGTGGATCCTTCTAATGGATTTGAAACACGTTTAAATTGTTTACAATATAAACATGGTGTTATCCCACTCTTGTTTCCACAGTGTGCTCACAGGGTGCTCACGGTGTGCTCACAGTGTGCTCACAGTGTGCTCACAGTGTGCTCACAGTGTGCTCATAGTGCGCTCACACAGTGCACTTGTGTTCAAACAATAGGGGTAATTGAACAATGAAACAAAAACAACCTTTTCTTGAAAGTTCACAGAATTAAAGATTTTAAACAATTGATTAACCATGGATTGCATGGGGAACACTTTCAAGGCATTAATCACAAAAATGCAATGTTGCCACAGTGTGCATTATTAACTGTGGTCATAGATATTCAAATTTTACAAACAAAGGCATGACCATGAATTGCATTGGGAACATGTTTATGAAGGTCATCCTTGGTCATCCTGATAATCCCACCATGTAAAAAAAAAAAAGTTTATATACAATGTAGATATATATTAGCCATAAGACCAATGCAAGAGGGTTTCACTTGAAGTAACTGAGAGGAATTCAACCTAAAAGGTTCATTGAACAGATAAACAAAAAGTTTATCAGGTTGATACTGCAAGAACTCCATAAAAAAAAAACAAGGCAGATGCCTACATAAGGAGAAGAAGGTGTATGTTCTTATCTCAAAGGTAAACTCACCCGTTCTCCTTTCACTCCTGGTGGGCCGCTAGGTCCATCCGGTCCAGGTGGCCCAGCGTAACCCTGTTATCCAAATACAATTCGGTAGAAGTAAGTATGACTTGTATAATTATTTCAAAACCATATAATGCACATTATTTGGGGAGGCTTCTGTTTAAATGGAAATAAATTTAGAGAACAAGGAAATGATTTGCAGTTCAAATAAAAATCGGGTTGCCAGGAAGATGGCACAACAAATAATTCAAGCTAAGGGCGATACGTCACCTCTTAAGAAGCTATAATGTACTGTAAATTGAATAGAGCAATCTTTCAATTCTTGTTGTATTTATGCACATAATGCAACAGTACCATTTAAAAGAGGTCCTTGGAAATATAATTTTGATTTTTCACACTGGAAAGCAAAGTAATTGACAATGCTATCCCTTGAAAACATAGTGGATACGCATTCAACATTACTTCTGCATAGGAAATCTAGTATAGTACAACAATATTTTCATGCACTTAATTTGTTTTACTAGGATGGTGAATTAACTAATTCAACTGCTTTCTTTTTGTTCCAAACACCATATATCTTACCCTTGGTCCTGCTGGTCCCACTGGTCCGGCATAGTGTTCCTATATTATTTTTGTTTAAAGAAGAAAAAGAAACCATCAAGAAAGGTACTAGGACAGGTTAACTACTTCTCTATTTTTCGACTTGCCATCTCCCATCTCTTCCATTAGCTTTACCGAAATATAAATCCCCATAGGCTTAATGTGGGGACTACCATTTCCTGTAGGTAAAGACTTTGTGACATTGTTCAGATGAGAGAAAATGGTCCTAAAGCCCCCATCACACCAAACTAGTTCTCACTACGTTCTCGAAAATGTTGCCAGACAAGCTCGAACTGTGTGCGAACGGAGTTGAACGTAATAGCAACTGTTT
The DNA here is from genome assembly GCA_003118195.1 of Hemicentrotus pulcherrimus. Classification (NCBI taxonomy): domain Eukaryota; kingdom Metazoa; phylum Echinodermata; class Echinoidea; order Camarodonta; family Strongylocentrotidae; genus Hemicentrotus; species Hemicentrotus pulcherrimus. The sequence goes on from BEXV01000908.1 coordinate 97,308, forward strand.
ACAATCTATTTAAGGACTTCATGGATGGGCTTGGACTTGACTAATGTCTATAATTACGATCCTTGTTTGTTCATCAACAGTCAAGGCATCTTGCCCACCTATTATTACTGTTACGTCCTCTACCATTACAACTACTTCAACCAAATGTTAGTTTTATTTATGAGAACCTATAATCTACAAGCTAAGCTTTTTAATAGGTTCCCTCATATTTCACTCTGTATAACCTTCTATTCATTACAATTAACTACGACGTCTTTTCAAAGAATTCATTATATAATGTGACACTTTTAGTATATTTCATATTATATGTTCTATTTCTGTCAATTATCTAAATTCCTTTTATTTGTGAAATGTGAAATAAACTTGAAACTTGAACTTGAATAAGGGCTGTTTATAAACGAACTAGAATTGTATAATAGACATTATTTACACATTCGGCCCCAATCACAACCCGTTTTACAATTTTCTAGACAGTTCCAGAACATAGTGAGAACTAGTTTGGTCTGATGGGGGCTTTGGGTAGTGACTTCGATGGTAGATGTACGATTAATAATTAATCCGAAGGTTTGAGTGGAAACGGACCGTTATTAATGATAAAAATTGGAGAAAGTTGATTTGATCGACTCCTAAATTCTCCCTACTATATCATCATAATTTAATTACATTTTAGGTGAATGTAAGTTGTCACAAAGCAAGGAATTGGCTCTATAATTCCTGATATTTAAATTGGGAAATTTTGTTTAACTTGTCTTTGTCTTATTTCCAAGGGAAAAATGGTTGGGAGAATTTACTGTTAATCACTGTCAGAGGGTGTTGCAAAGTGACACCTTCAAAGAAAACCATAAATATCTTTGTGGTATGAGAATTTTTTCAGGATTTTTTTGCATGTTAGAGGTATGAACAGTGGAAAGAATATAGATGGTAACATTTCATACAACAATTACGCAAGTTTTCATCAAACTTGGAACAATGTTACTGAGTCACTTAATATGTTGCATGAAAGCTGTTTCTACTGGGACTTCAATCATGGCCTTTGAATTAAAATGCCTGTAAGAGTATAAACTTGACTTCCATGCAAAGAAATATTCTATTGTCTAACAAAAAGTCATCAATATAATTATTCATTTGACTTGGAGGGTGAGTGGCATTCCTGACTAGTTATGTAACTCAAGAGTACACTTCTTAGTTATAATCATTCAATCATTTATTCATTTATTTTTTCCGTTTTATTAAAACAGGGTAGCCCCCATCAGTAATCACATCATCTATAAAATTATCCACAAAAATATTCTGATTAATAGACAAAATTATGAATAACAAGCTTAGATCTACTTTATTATTTTATAATTTAAGAATAAAACTAGAATGTTCTATGGGTAAATAGAAGCACAAAAAAAAAAAAAAAAA
>BEXV01000908.1:100241-124985 GCA_003118195.1 Hemicentrotus pulcherrimus
TACAAGGCCGAATTGGGCAATGTTTTACAAATGTAAAATACAGTATATAAAAACATTCATATCAAATAACATCAATTTAATGAATTAAACTTGAATGAGTAGATTGTTAACAGCAAAATAAAAATAACTTTAAAAGGCTTATTTCTTATTATTTGATTTCCCTAACTCATTTTATATATAAAGGAGATAAAGAGAAGTGAAGAAGGACATGATGGTTGTGAAGAGTAAAGACAGCAAAGAACAGAGGATGGTAAGATTATGAAGAGGATGAAGAGGAAGGAGAAGAGAGAAAGTAGAAGAGAAGGAGGAGGAAAAAGAAGATTCAAGTAGGGATAGTAAGATGATAGACAGAGGGTAGTGCGAATAGTAACACTATCATAATGTATCAATATCAATATTCAAGCATTACACATTATACTACTGATGATATAGGCGAAGTTATGAAGAAAATAAATACTTATATGAAAAATTGTACGAATTATAAATTTAAAAATTACTCTAAGTAATAGCTACTCTAAGGAAAAGGTTATAACATTTCAACCAGAGTATACTAAAGGAGTACCATCATAAGAAGCATAAGCAAAAGGAGGAAAAGGGAGAAGAGGATTGAGAAGTAAGGATAAGGGTAAGATGAAGAAAGGAGGTGGGAAAGAAGAAGAAGTGGTAGAGGAAGAGGAGACAACTGGAACATTGGCCATGGAAGATAATTTCGGTCAATTAAACAATTTAAAATAAATGATATAGAAAGATAAGAATATTCAACAAATTATTTCTAGCTCCACATGCTAAAAAAAAAAAAAAGCAGTTATACATGTATTTAAAGATAAAGTTGAGTTCTGGTCATGTGATTGCATTGTGAAAGAAGCCGTGTGGAATCGACAAGAAGAGGTTGATCATCTAGCATAAATTTTTTTTTGTGTATTGCAAGGTTCTGGAAATGATAAAAATGATAAGAAATTGGCCAAATCTTGGTAAAGTTACAAACACTGTACACAGAAAGATGTATATGGAACTACACGAACACGTGGCATAAAAAGCCTACTGGTGCTCCCGGTAAATTTTGATGAATTTCAAATAGCGCCTAGTGCCGTACAATGGTAGCTGTGACCATGAAAATCTCAGAATATGTAGTTGTGATATATAATTTCCAAACGGGAATAGCTCATCGGTCGATTTTAGTCAGGAAACATTGTTTTGTAGCTCAATTAATATCTTGACCTTGAGAGGGAGCTATACATTATAAAGAGTCAATTATTTACACTTTTATAACTTTAGACTAGATTTCAACCGCGACAACGATCACTGAATATTGTAGGATTGCATATGCTTCCAATATGTTTATTTGAACCAAATTCATGACCCCATACCACAACTTTATATTACCTTCAAAATAGCAACAATATTGAGCAGGCGACAGAAGTTTTAAGTCATTACAGAAACAATTATATCATTCAAGATGTGATTATTACCCTTGCTTCTTCCAGGAAGACATTGGCAGCACGGCTGCAGTCAACATCGTAATCTGTGCATTGAAGGTTTGCTGCAGTTGGGTCTGGAATGATGAATGCTTGTTGGATGATGCCCTAAAATGAAAGAAAACATGACAAGACATAAATCTGGCCTCTCTTGTTCAGAGTAATATTAAGTAATAGTTATATTAAAGCATTATGATAGAAACTGTGTACAAGTTTTGAGAAGGGTTGAATATGCTTTGTACGAGAACAAGAAGTGTTTGAGAGGTTTTTAAATCATCCTCAAGATACCAACAAATTGACTCCATCATCACGAAAATCACAAAGAAAAAGAAATGAACACATGTATAAACATAAGGGACAACGTGGCATCAAAATTGGTACTTGATCTATACTAAGTTCTATTTGAAATGTAAAAACACTGCAATATCAATGCTTTTCTTGGGAAACTGCTATATTGGATACTGCAACTATTACTTGTTGGTTTTCATGACATTGTCCATCGTCGTTGGATGATTTTCCAACATGTTTATCAAAAGAATGAGAAAACTTGCAAACAATTCATCAACTTCACTAGCAGTCAACCTTCTCTCTATACTGACACATTTATAGATTGTCATACGATTGAATACCCTACGAACATATTGCCAATATGCAGTATGAACTAGAAGCTAAAAAGTCTGAACTTCATCAGATAAGCACTATTTTGTGAGTGTTGCAAAGTCTAGAAGTTAGAACTTACTCTATGATTATGTGTTCATTTTTATGCAGGCACCAATTAACCTATGTGAAAATTTGAAGTGAAAATTAACCTCTTTGCTAAAGGGTTCATCCATATTTCTGAGGTAATGTAACTTATTGCCAATGTTATTTTTTCCTGTGATGACGAATACTTTGAAGTGAATATTTTCACCATCTTTGTACACTCAAAGCATGAAGATAAAACTGTAATAATGAAGAGGGTGCTGTGAGACTGATCTGTTGTCATATCGCATCCCTCACTCATATTTGTCATATTGGCGCGGGAATGCCATGACCCTTTGACCTTGTGGGTAGTCTGCTGTAAATCAATGACATTCTCTACATCATTCCACATTTTCCCATCACACCTTCGCAGCACTAGGAATCTCAACTTTGTAGAGAATTGTGTTCCTAGATATCTTCTGATCAGCAGCATTGGAAGGTTTTGCATTGAGTTTCTACTTTTTCATGAAAGTAAGAACTTAGATCATAGATGTAATGAAAAGATGAAACTACATGTATAGAGATTAAGATGACAGATAACATAGGCTTCAAAGATCTAAACCTATTTACATAGCCTTTTAACTATATATTCCTCATGATCGGGAGGTCGTGGGTTCGAACCCCGGCCGGGTCATACCGAAGACTTATAACAATGGGACCTTCTGCCTTCTAGCCAGGCGCTCAGCATGTTAGATTGGAGAAGGGTAATAATTACATGTTATGTTATGCAGGGCCCGCTGGAAGATCAATTTCATAACTGAAGGGGCTATACCTTTGGTAAATAAAACATTATTATTATTATTATTATTATTATTATTATTTGACATTCAACTTAAAATTAAAAACACTTACATTGAAAGAAGACCGTCCATTGATATTTGAGCCAAAGAGAAGGAACACTCCCTGATCGAGAGCGAAAGGCCTTATACTCCTCTCAATCGTCCACTTTTGTGGGGTTAGACAATTGATCGTCAAGGAGACCTGGTTTCCGCTCACACTTATCGCCACTCGATGCCATCTACAGATTGGGGAGAGAACCATAAGATTCATTTGGATTTGTGTTATATTTCGCAATTCTTCTGTTTAAAAAAAAAACTCAAATACAATGAAATGTGATATCAAAAGTATAATCTGCAGCATATCAGTGACATCAATTTCTACTGAGAGCTTTATATGAGGCACTAACTTTCAAACAGAGCAAATGCCCTTTCGGCTTTCAGCAGCAATCATTTTCACTCTCCTAAATCCAAAATGTTAATGGTTATTACTACCATTAACCTGAAAAAGTGGGTAAGAAGAGGGTAAAAATGGGAAGATATGGCCTTAACCCCGCCCCCCCCCCCCACTCTGTTTAATTTAGGGTACGCATATGCTCGTTCCCTCTTTTTGAAAACACCCCCTATCTGAGGACTCCCAACATTTTCGAACCCCCCTTTCGCGGACTTTTCGCGGGCTTTTCCTGCCTTGGAGACCCCCCTAAATCAGGACAAATTCTCAATATACCCCCCTAAATTCGGAAAAATTTCTCAGGAGTCCAAAGAGATGAGAGAAAAAAAGAAAAAACACCCCCTTTTTGAAGAAATCTCCGGGTGAAAGTCAAATACACCCCTTTTTTCACAATTCTCGGGCCGGACTTTGTCGCACGAAAAGTACCCCTTTACCGGACATTTTGGCAACACGCATGCGGTCATTCCGACCCCTGAGTGGGGGGGGCCTTAACAGACAAAAGTGACTCAGTCTTTACATTATCTTTCATGAAGCGAGTAGAACAAATCAGAGACAAACCTACACAACCCATCAAAAATACACCATATTGCTATCCATCAACATCTTTATCACATATTCCCATGCTCGATAAAAATACTTATATCAGTTGTTAGCGCAGACGAAAGATCCATCATAGGATTTTGGAATGCACATGAGGTCGAGAGGCTGCCCATGTCATCAACAATCTACATCTCCTACCCGTTTAGACCGTCAAGGGCAGGGGTGTCTAAGCTGTCCCCGCCAAGGGCCACGGGTATTTGTTATCATTTGGAAGTCAAGAGCAAAACCAGACTACACATCCCAGCGAAGATAAAGAGAATGAAAGGCAGTGTTGGGTTGCTGTAGCGGTAATGATGATGATGATTAGGATGGCAACGGTTTTAATACGGAGGTATAATGACATGTGCAGATATTCGCTGTGAATGAAACACCAAGTAGTCTCCGTGGCAAAACCCACTCAGTCTGTCACGCCCAAGAAAATAAGCAAATAGCTTAACGATGAGAAGTTGATGCACTTTTTGTCTCTCAAAATTACATCTCTTTCAAAATTTTAATACGTACCTACTACCTACATACAATGATTATTAAACAAGGAGCCAGGAACATTGGTTCGATGGTTTTGAAGAAGCTTGTGATGACTGATGATTTTTCTCATGCGACAGGCATTTATTTAAAAAAACCTGTGCATAATGCATATACATGAATCTCTAGACAGTGATATCGCGCAAAGAACTGACTAGTTTCCTGACCTTAATTAACATTTCTTCTTTTGTTCTAGGTAACGAGTATGATGATTAATTTTGATTATGTCTCTGAAACCACTCCTTATGACTTGTCCTTCCAATCTACTATTTTTGAATAATCAATAGTTCAACGTTTTTACGCAAAAACTAACAGTTATAAACGTACGCTCAACTAAGTTTCCCAGCAACTTGTGTACTTCCAAAAAGCCTGATTCTCACGGTTCTTCGGTTGTGATTGATTATAGGCGCGGTTTTCTCAAATCTGGTTTTAAAAGCGTTCATATTGACAAATAGATATCAGTGAAACAAGTTTCAAACTAGTAACATTCAAGTTCTAAAAAACTAATAATTTCTAACGTCGATCAGTGTGGATCCACCGAGTTGCACTCGAGTGTCATCGCATTACTCCATCACGTTTTTTACCAAAATGATTGTTGGCATTTGACAACAAAAATCCGCCCGTACAAAATAGAAGGACAATATTCACCATATCTTCCTCAATTACCTTGGTACCGAGACTGAATGCAAAGTATGGGGTTGATTTCATACAACGAAATCAAATGTAATTATGTATTCGAGATTCATTTATTGAAATAGATTCCCGAAGTAAATTGATCATCATTGAACACAGTCGACCTGACATATTTTACCCATGTAAACTAAAGAGAGATCACTAATAGATTAATAAGTTCGAATGTTGGTTTTTTGTTTTTTGTTTTTTGTTTTTTTGTTTTTTTTTGTTAAGGTAAAGACCAGTTATGGTCATGCGATTGCATTGTGAAAGAAACGTTGTGGAATCAATCAGAAAAGGTTGATCATCTAGCATCTAGCATCTGCAAGGTTCTGGAATCATCAAAATGATAAGAAATTTGGCCCATTCTTCGTAAAGTTACAAGCACTTTACACAGAAAGATGTATATGGGAGTACCCTATATCTCTCACAGACCATGCGAGAAACAAATTTACCAAATATATGAATTAGTAAGCGGTTTCCCGGCAAATCTTTTATCATCATGGATTAGTCAAAACATATTCTTTCACATGATTGGTAATGAGAGCTTCCATTTCATTTTTTGAAATTGGGGCGTTTCCAATACTGGTCTTTATCTTTAAGGAATACTTTTCGTTAACATCGTACAAACGAGAACCGCAAACCTGTATTCAACTAGAGGAAGTACCGTAAAATCTAGTGTTTTGTTGTTTACACACTAACTCAATAATATTTGTGGTGGGGATATAAAAGTCAAAACATAGGCCTACGGTGGTCATGTTTTCGAGAGATTTCAATGTCAAGTTGGTGGGCGTTCTGTTTACACTCCCTGGCTGGATCGGACTAAACCATTCCGGTATAGCGTTCACTGATTAGAATATTGCAATGGCCCTGGATGGGGCGCCCCCCCCCCGAATGAAAACAAAAATTAAACACTCTTTTGACAGATCCACCGCCCACTTCTTTGCAATTCTCAATTTTGTTTGTATGTTAGTCCTTGACTAATCAGATTTGCTTCTCCGACAGCCATTTTGAAATTCACAGACTGTTTAAAGCAGATGTAAGACAGACAGGAGCATCGCAAAAGGGACGGAACATCCCACTAGATTACTTTCTGTCAGAAACCACAACCGATGTCGAACGAATTTGTAAATTTAAAGTCTATCTTCTATCTTGTTACTTCACAGTTCGCATTTCAAATTTCTGATGTTGGGTGAACCTACTTGATTTGACCCTAGCTCTCATCTCACTGATTTATCAAATTTTTTGTGCTGCTGCTGTTTAAAGAGTACGTAATCAGGGAATACTGTTCCGAGTGGATTGGGCAACGCATCGGATACATCTGCTACCATCTGTTCGGGGTCAAGATACGGTGGAAGGTCACGGTGAATTCTCTCACACAAAACACATCTCCACCTGCGAGGCAAGATCTGTACGAATCTGCACTATGATCAACACTTGTAGTTCTTTCAGTCTTCAGGTTGTCTCTATTTTCGTCAATCTCGCCGTTTGTTTCGACATATTATGACTTAAAAGAGCGGGAGGGTGATTGGATAGGTGCATCAAAGCACTACACAGCTCCATGAATGTCGATCTCAACCATTGTATTAGTATTTTCAAAATCTACAAAATAATGCGTCATTAAACTTATTGCATCTTCAAGAAACTACATTCTGAAACAAACAAACACAAAAGAAGGGTCTAGGCTACCACAACAGTATACGTTTATAAAGCTAGACATACAGAACAAGAAGAACGAAACAGGCGATAGAATGGCCTTCACTATTTCCTGAAGGGAATTGTTGAGTGCTAAAAGACAGTCATGTATTAGACACCCACGTTCTTTTGATTGTTGGAGATGTCAGTAATATCAATATGGCATATAGTTTGACATTCAACCTCTCCCTAAAGGTCCATTTTGGATATGTTTCCGTGGTGGCAGTTTTGCTCACGTAGGCCCGTTTTTTGTGTGATTGGAGCAGGGATATGAGAGTTTAAACTCTCATATCCCTGGGTTCGAACCCCGGCCGCGTCATACCAAAAGACGTTAAAAGATGGGAGTTGTTGCTACCTTGTTTGGCGTTCAACAATAAGGGATAGAGCAACGTCGATCTGGCGCTGCTCAGTGGCTGCCGGGCTCACGATTAATTGGGCAAAAAGAATTTCCGTTTCGGTTTAATTAAATTTGGAGTGGACTATTAGATTATTATTATTATTATTAGATTATTATTATTATTATTAAGCCAGTGGTCTCCGTGTATCGTTGGGCCTGCAAACGAAAGACCTCAAATCATTTCATTCGTTCTGAGACTTATGAAGCTGGGTTAAGACATTGGTATCGCTGCCAGCAAGTTTGAAGATGTGAAGGTTTTCGCTTTATTAATCCTTCGTCATAGCCTGAACGAACAGTTCTTGAAAGAGAAAATGCCTAACCCGTGATAATTTAGAGAGAATAAGAGCGCTCTGAACGCTATTGTTTCACATCTATAAATAATCATAACGCACCGAGGTCCTTTAATACTTGGTATCAAATTTGCACAACACATTTTGGCATTTTGGAAATTAAACGGCAATAAGGAGTGACACAAAAGAAGCCATCATTCTCGTGTGTCTATCTTTACTACTACTACTACTACTACTACTACTACTTCTACTATTTGGGAGACGTATTTATGGAAGAACACTGATCTTTGTTAAGACGTTGCTGTAAAGGAAGGCGGTTATGATAGGGATAGGTCCTCACCGGCTTATCAGTAAGTGTCCACATGTCCTTCATAACTGCTAAAACCATCCTTTTGCCATGATTTTGAAGCGTTCTTCTGCCTACACTAACTTCGAATTTTGACTGCTTGGCTTAATATATCTTGAAACAATAAAATACAATTGCTTCAAGAAATTGTGTTTAAGTTCGTTTACGCTATCCGACTAAGCCCCACACATGTGAACAATCCACATGCAACACGCAGAGTGTATTCCAAATTCCTATTCTCAGCGGATAAGAAAAGAGTACATTATTAGCCCTCCCGGCTGGATTTTTTTCTTCTTCCTTATAACCAAATTCATCGAAGAGTGAACAAATTGCAACAATCAAAAGTTGAAGGCAATATTTAAATGAATAAGCTTCTGGAGGCCACCCAGCTATTAACCAACAATTCCCAAGACTTGAAACATGCAGACGGGACATCAGGTATTCATGTAACATCGGACCACCGTCCTGAATATTCGTGCGACACTTGCAACATAAATTGCAAAGGAAACGACATACTCCTTAATCCATCAAACAAATTAAAAACGAGTTAATAGAGGATGAAGGATGCAAACAAATCTCAAAGATTACTTTTTTAGGATTTATCCAACTCTGGAAGTCCAGCCACATGAGCTTTGAGGACGGTCCGACTAGGGTTAAATGTTTGTGTTACTTAGTACTTGGTACCCTACGGTTGATACACTCTCTTGCAATCCATCATTCATTCTTGTTGTCGGCTCACATTCCTGGTTTATACTCTCAAACACTGGTATGGCGTGGGGTGTGGCCATCACGTTCATTGATGGGTTCAACTTGGCCTTCAGGATTGACAGCACCATAGGGGGGTTGGCACATAACCCTTCGCAACAGGTGCCAAAGTGACAGGTGCCCATCCAGTTACCACAAAGCTTATTACCAGAAATGACCGTAACTGTCATCATTTACTATGTTTACGATGTTATGGGCAGACCATCTTCCCCAACCCATCACAGGTTCTTCATCCCCTATCGAGACTCCTCCGCTTTTGATCTTTCACTCAATCGCCTTCTTTCTCTCTTGCCCTCACCTCTTTCTTTTGCCTTTGTGACATTCTCTTCTAGAAAAAATATATTTGACTACATGAGAGCTGTCACTGAAAGAATGGCGTACCGGTGTACAACAAAAGTACTTCATGGTGCAACTGGACATAACCTTGATATGAAAACGAAATTGCTACAAAAGTTTATGCACACATTAAGGAGGCTGTATTTTCATAATGTCCATCATGTTCCCTGTGTTCCGAAGGACATTAATGATCTTTGAGTGGGAACATCTTGAAGGAAAACCAGGAATGATATCTCCTTGTGACCATTAATCAATTCCATGTGTTCTCGTAGAGGAGAACGTGAAGCAGAAACTTAACCTCTCCCGATCGCAGGGCTTGTTTAAGAGCTCTCTGCCTGGCATATCGAAGTGACCTGTTATTCCAAGAGGACCTGGAATAAGGGTAAAAACATCTTCCAAGAGCCAACTTATAGATGAACATTTTCCATCTGTGCTAGCACCCCGAGACAACAGAAAAACAGGCACACCAGGGCACGAGGGAGTAGATTCGTATCCAGAGCCATGAATTCCTCAAGCGTTACCTTTGACCTCTGGAGTTCAACGCCGCGGCCACACATCTGGAGAAAAGCTTTCGCCGAGCAAGGAAGAAATTCAAGAAATCTTGCTTACCGCACGACATACAAGCGACAAATTAGTGAGGATCCAGGTGGTAAAATCGGCATGGTTTGGACAAAATTCCTTCTCCTCCTTGAAGAGTGCTAGCTGGCTAGATAGGGTTGTAGTACTTACATCGCAGAATATCACATATAGAAACAGGTCAAAAGAGGTCATGGAGATTAGATCATGGTATCTTTCCGATTCACAGTATTTCTAAACTGGATTCCTCCATCAGCGAGTGTGGTACCAACGCGATCACTGTGTTATGAACTAAAACTATATCACAATTCGTAATCTTTATTTATACTTTATGAAATACTGGAACCAAAGAAAGAGAAGAATCACAGAAAAAGTGTTGTACGTACGAGGCACATCAAAAGCAATGGCTGATTGATCCACCTAACAGTACTGAAAAGCACTGAAGCAGGAGAATTCTAAAAAGAACAGTTATTCATAAACAAGACCATGTATAGATTACGGGAAAATTTCGGAGAAAGGATATTCTGAACTTTGAATTATATCATTCTAATTATTTCTCAAAAAATCTTGTTTGGGATTTTCCGTTTGTTTTACAGGCGTGACAGAGTATAAACAAGAATTCATTTGTTACACATGTATATGTTACTATTTTAACTATTATGAAGAGTGGAATTTTGTGCTCTCTGAAAAGATATGTACAAAAGTTGTAAAAAACACATGCAACTGTTTTTGCGATAATTGTACTCAATGCATCTTTTTCCTCCATTATTTCTTTAAAGATTATACTCACCCTCCATCGCCTAAAACTCTCATGTCGAATCTATGTTTGCTAATTAGTCCATTATTGCCGACGACTCCAATGCGAGAATTTCCACCAACATTGACGACGAGTTTTTCGTTTAATTGCTCATCGAAGATACTAAACAGCGCTTGGCTCTTTGACCTAGAATCACCCGTTATTTTTAACGTCAAGATGATTGAATAGTCCGTAGGTAAGTATCCTGAAAGATGAGAGAATAATCGAGGTTTACAATTAAACAAAAACACTCCATTTTTTTCTAGCACATAATGAAAGACTCTTATGTCAAAGGTTTACATTTTTCCATTTGAAGTGAAAGAAATGAAAAGTCGCTGTCATAGACATTCGATAGTGCCGCTTATTATTTGACTGAGTTTTTGATATTCCTTTTTCCATCTAAAAATATTCTCCCTCCCTTTTAGAAATGTGTCACATATCATCAACATCATTACTGTCGACTAATAAAATGGATTGTGATCAGTGAAAGTTTTGCATATATGGGATTGAATTACGAAGCAAGACATGATCTTCTTCAATCTATAACATGAATAAATATAGTACTACTGCAATATTTGTTGATTCGCGAAGAGGATTCTCCACATCGATCATCATTCATCATTGATTTAACTTCAATATTTACTACTTAAATACAGGAAATGCTATACAATTATGGTATATCGTACATTTCTGATAGTTTGTTTTTCACCAGAGTACGTTTGTACAGCTGGTCCGTGGGAATGTAAATAATTCACAGGTCCATTTACTGACATGGCTTTTGATTTCTCTATAAATACAATAACAAATCACATATCTGTTGCAACCATCATCTAATATTTGAAAGGGTGTCGTTGAAAGAATGTTTTGCAACTTTTTCTCGGTTGGAGTTCATTGATAAAATGAAAAAGCTAGGTGGAACGAACACTTCCCCCAACATTAACAAAACTGTGATTTTATCTATTCTTAGATAAGTTGCACGTCAAGGAAAGGACGTCGATACTTACCTCCGAATAACTCGTTAGCTTGTCGGGTGATAGAGACTTCGTTTATTCTATATGCACGGTCTAATCTTTCCGTGGGAGGATAAACTTGAGTTTCAACTGGTCTTGATGTACATCGTCCGTCTATGTGTGAAACACCCTTCGGTCTTCCATTCAATTCTTCAGCTGGAAAATTCAGCACCTTAATTAGATCCACAGTACCTGGAACCAAAGGAGAATGAGAAAATTAACATTTGTTAAAGGTTGCGAACTGCATCTTAAAACAAAAATCTCTTCTTTGATCTACCCCGATGCAATGATCAATAACTTCCTTCACGAATGCGCACAGAAACTGTCGTTGGCAGCCGTGTAAAAACAATGAAACTTCTTAAAAATCAATTCACTACAATTAATTTGCTTTGTACTTTTGGAAAGGAAAGGAAAATGAAATAATTGATTGTCCCCATTAGAAATACATTTTAATTTATGTCGAAGTTAATGATAAAGCACAAAGGTTAAATTTTACGGAATCGGTTCATTGCGTTTATCCCTCAGTTCTTTCGACGGAGGCGCCACATCTTTGAGCATACCAATGCATTCATGTGACCTACATTCTAAGAAAGAAGTTCCTACATATTACGGACTTATTGCTAAAACTAGACACAAGGCACAATATGTTTCCATCCAACTTTGACAACGGTGTTGTTCCTCCCCCCCCCCCNCCCTCCCTCTCTCTCTCTCTCTCTCTCTCTGATGGAATGTCTGAGACTTTGAAACGGAAAGAGAACATTCATAATCATACAAATTATACAGCCAGCGATACGAAGAGTACGTAAGATCTCCCGAAAGGTTTAGTAGGGTTCTCACACACACAAAAATGAAACTACGTCATGTATCGACAGAAAAAAAGAGAAGGAAGAGAAGGAAAAGAAACAAATAGATGACGATGATGATGATGATGATGATGATGATGATGATGGTGATGATTACAATGAAGAAGAAGAAGCGAAACAAGAAAAAGGATAAGAACAAAGACAAATGAAAAGGAGGAGGAGAATACTAAAGGAGAATAAACAGAGGGGAGGGGAGGATTAGTGGGTGAGAAAGTGATAAATTGTTCAGGTCTCATTCTCAATTGGGGGGTTCATTTGGGTCATAACAGAGTAGAGACGCCGTGAACGACCTATATTATTACAGACTACGGATATACACCTTGTTGGATAACATGAAAAAAGAAACCGTCTGCAAGATAATTCCAATTCAGGCCAAAATAGCTTGGTGTATTTCCACCGGACACTGCCAAGACCGATGTCTAAGGAAACTGCTAAGCCACAAAGGAGGAAATCAGCTGATAGGGTGGCTTACCAATATCACACAAATTGTCATTCGCCGACAGTACAATGCGCAAAATAATACATCATCTACACTTGAATTGTTAACGTCAAAATAGAAGCTTTCCTGGATCTTTGTACTTTGTAACCCACTGCTCGTAAGAAGAAAGTAAAGAGAACCTGGTACCATTCATTTAATTTCTTTGAACGATTTTACTTTATACGTAATTCTCAATGTTTAATTCAATTGTCCTATACATAAAACGGACGAGAGCGATGTTTTACATTGTAACGTCCCATGACCTAAAAGCTTACACTTTAAATGGACTGGGTAACATTGTTCAGATGAGAGATAGTGGTTCTAAGGTAGTGACTTTAATGCTAGATGTACACTTAAAGATAATCTGAAAATTTAAGTGAAAACGGACCATTATTCATGGTACAAATTGGAAAAAACTGATCTGATCAATTCCTTAATTCTCCCAACTAGGCCTAGATCTAGATCTATAGAACAATTTAATTACATTTTAGGTGAATGGAAAACTCACAAAGCAATAAAATGGCTCTGCATTCCATTCCAGACATTTAAGTGTTGACAGATTTTTTATAGCCTGTTTTATGTCTTTTTTCATGGAAAAACGGTTGGGGAAAATTCAAAAATGGTTGGGAGAATTTACTGTTAATCACTGGTAGAGGGTGCCTCCCATCGACGCCTTCAAATAAAACCATAGATATCTTCGTGGTTTGAGAATTTATTCAGGATTTTTTGCCTGTCAGAGGGTTAGTACAATAAAAGGAATGTAGTAAGTAACATATTATACAAAAATTAAGCAATTTTTGTCATCAACCTTCAACAATGTTAAAACCTTACACTTTAAAATATAAAACTATCGGCAATCCAATGCCATTTATATTTCCAATGCACACAGAGGCTTTTGTTCTTCCAGGGATCTGGTTCTTCAAAGCTTTGCTATGGCACCCATCTTATGGGACCAACAGTTTAGCGGTCAGCGGCACGCAGGAATGTGCTGTGCTATTGAAAAAGATGAGATGCCATAACTAATATCGTCATACGAGTGATGTAGATAGCGGCTTGTGGTTTTCTCGAGGTTGTTAGTGCCTAGTAAGCATAATAGACCTCTTCTTCGTAGAGCGAGGGTGCCTATGCTTGAGGAGGGGCAGGGGGTACCCCCTTCAAAAAACCCGACTTGAGAGGTAAAAAAACGTATATATTATTATATTTGCCGTATCGCTGGTGATTCTACAGGTGAATATGGTTATTGATCATTCAAAACTAAATTCTTCAAAGCAATATTGGTCATAAAAAATAATGAGTGTGTATTTACGAACGTGTTCATCCAGCCACAGCCTCTCCCGCACCCACACAATCCTCTACCGCACACCACTAAAGCACCGTAAGATGCTACGATAAGGAGAACCCAATAACAAAAAGATGATTGATAATTCACTTCCACATTCTTTATATAAATGCAATACTGGTTATGAGTATTATAGAGTGTGTATTCACGCAAGTGTTTATCCAGCCACACCCTCGCCCACACCCACACAATCCGCTACCGCACACTACTAACGTACCGTAAGATGCTCCGATACGGAGAACCCAATCACAAAAAGATGATTGATAATTCATTTCCACATACTCTTATGCAAGACTGCACTGGTAATAAATAATGGAGATTGCGGATTCACGCAACTCGCCCACACCCACACAATCCGCTACCGCACACTACTAACGTACCGTAAAATGCTACGATAAGGAGAACCCAATCAACAAAAAGATGATTGATAATTCACTTCCACATTCTTTATATAAATCCAATACTGGTTATAAGTATCATAGAGTGTGTATTCACGCACGTACAACATCCATCCACACCATCGACCACACCCACACAATCCGCTATCGCACAATCCTCTACCGCACACTACTAAAGCACCGTAATATTAAACTATAGTATAACCATGGAGATAAAAAATCTCTTATTTTATCTCCATGGTATAACAGTATAAGGAGAACACAATCCTTATGGGAATATTGAATTCTGGTTCAACACCTGAAGCCAATTTCCACGCCGTCATCTGGAAAAGCACAATTCTTGGAAAAAAATCGCAAAAATCTCAACAACTGTCTATGAAAAATTGGTCGGAACACTTCTAAACGCGAGACGTTGAGGTTCAGAGGCTTCAGGGACGGTTTCAAAAACGGTCGGACACAGGTGCGAGATCAAGTTCTTGGGCAATTACCCTTGGGTAAAGCATTTAGTCATTCACCCCTCTTTCCTTATCTCTCTCTCTCTCTCTCTCTCTCTTATATTTGTCTAAAATGTCATCGCACCTTCTAATCAGAGACGGGTAGGTCAGTAAATTACTAATGAAACAAAATAAAGATTGATCTTATATTCTACCCAGTCTTTTATAAAAGACGATATGCGACGAAATGCAGTAGCTGTTTGGCGATTGGGTTTTAGGTTAAAGCTTATCTGCCGTAGTTTACAGGAGGGATTAGAGCGCCCTGCAAGGTCACTGGACATCAACTCAGCTCTCAGTTAACATAAGAAATAGAGGATCATGGGGGACCAATGGTCACCGATTAGGCACTGTTTGTTATATAGAGGGCGTAAGTAGCTACAAGTAGTGCAGTGGGCCTTTAAGATCAGGTTTACGACTAGGTATAGTGTTGGGCCAATGGTTGAAAGTTCGGAATTCGTTTGGTGTAAGAACTCATTGCGGGGGAATTGCCGCAGTAGCAAGTGTCGTAACAATGCATACTCATGTCATTGAATGGTTGAATACAGGTAAATCAGTCACAGAAGTTTTATAATAAAAAGCATGCTCGGAGCATAATTTGATGACTCATTTTCCGTCCCAAGCCAGAGATATCAACTAATAAAAATAGTTTCGATGGTAAAACTGACATTGAACTTCAAATCTCCCAACTCCCATAAAAGCCATATCAACATGAAGGTCGTAAATGAGTTATCACTAAAAATAATCTGTTTATGTCTGAGTTGCGTTTCGACCACACATTAAAGGTACTATGTCCTATTTGCAGCCAACATCAAATAATGTAGAACTTTGCAGAAGTTATGATTATGTCACGTATGTTATATCTGTACAATTTAAACGTTAGCAGTGTCCTAGTATTCATTGTAATGCAAGGAAATTACTTGACTTGACACTGTCAGACACAATTGAGTGACCGACTCACTTGTTACCCCCTTAGTAATAGCATACATAAAATGAGATGTAACGGGTACATAAGCATTTCTTTTGGAAAAGGGCAACTGGACGGGGTCTCGCAAGACCGTCAAAGAGTTGCCGATTTGTGTTTGATGAATCGCAACTTCAAAAATTCGTAACATTCTAATATTATATTAAATCGTTTTTTTGCTCGAACTTTCAGTTAGACTACCTTTTTCTTTCATTTTTTGCCAACTTCGTCTGCCAACTCCATCAAAACCAAATTAATAATAATATCAGGGTGGAGCTCCCCTTTAAAATCTTCGGAATGATTAATCGTTTGGGTTTGTGTTAGTGATGTCACGAGGCCCACCAATAAACAAAAATAAGGTAATTGAAGCTTTCAAGTAAGACTTCGCCCATATATTTTCGAACTTTTCAAAATGTTTTTACTAGCATAATATCAAATTAGATGAGACTTTGGTGTAGACTTGTACACCTCCTTGTCCCCCGCCCCTCATCTCCCCTCCCCGACTAAGTCGTGTAAGTATGACATTTTCATATTATCTTCTTTTATATGATCGAACAAAGAAAAAATCGCTACAATGATAAAAGAAGCTTTTAGATTACATGGCTAGTGTATGAAAACAGATTTCTCTTTACGAAAATATCACGAGACACAGTTTCCGTCAGAAATTGCACTGCGTCTGTGTTTACATGTGACGTCATATTATATCGAAAAAGAGAGAGATGGGGAGAGAAAAAGAGAAAGAGCGAGAGAGATAGAGAGAGAGAGAGAAGCGGACGCAGGATCCGTGGGCGTGTTTTGTCTGTTGATTGAAATCCCGCCACAAACACGGAAAGAAGGGGAGTTAGTCCCAGTAACAACTTAAGGGTTGGTAATCGCAACAAGATTTAAACAAATCAATTAATGATATAAAACAGAAATGATATAACCAAGACGTATGAGCGTCAAAAACGTCTAGGCTTAATTTAAAAATAACAGTGGGATTGGGAATGTTCCTGTCATTTGTAAATTTGAGTTATTTTCTCAGTCACTGATATTCGATAATGGAAATGTGTCTACGGTAGGAAACTGTTCCTCCAAATTTCGACTCACGAATACCATCTCATCAAACTCAATCAAATATAATCCAAAACTTAATTTCCTCAGTATCAACTGACTCGCCCAATGCAAAAATGTCAGACCAACCAACCCATAATGTACGTGGCTGCATGGCTGTGTCTCGGGTTTCGGTATAGGTGGGAGGGTAACCGAGATGAGGTGGAAAGCGAGAGTATCCACACCGCCCCCGAGGTGCAATTATCTACCCCTGGAGAGCAAAGTACTCTTGATTGCAGGCGTTTACATAAAGATGAGACAACATACGCCAATATTTAAAGTACTACTCCTCTAAACGGCCCGTTTGTGTTGATTTACCCAGACCTCATCTGTCTTGAGATATTCTTTGTTCTTTCAATCTCTTTATTGCAACGATTTTGCGATTCTAAATATAAAAAATCGGTCTCCTTTTTTTTTCTTTTTTCAAGTTTATTTGATTTTTGGAATATGAAAAAGAAAGGGGTCGTTTTTAAAAAAAATTCATTTTGCATCATGTTCAGCCAATTAATGAATTTATCTAATCATTATTGACAATGTTAATCGTTCTCTAAATACAAAAACAACACTGATAACGATGAAAAGCCGAGAAATAATTATTCATAAAAACTCTCAAAGAGTCTGGTGATAACACTCATTTTCTTCACTCGAAGTTGAACATGGAAGGGCACATACATAAATTAAAACGTTGAGACATAAACTTCACATGAACTACAGATCAACACCTTACATTTATGAGAGTCGGCGTTCCACCATCAAATTAATGTCTTTGTCTGGGTTTGTAGACAGATTTCAGACAAATGTTTCGGTACCATGATATAAGTATTTGAACCAATAGCATAGAACTGTGAATGGGAACGGGCGTGGATCCAAAACCGCCCCTGGTGTCAAATTCATCACCCCCTCCCCCTTCCATTGACTCTGTTTTGCGGGAGTCACTTACAGTTTAGTCTTTACTCATTCCTTCCCCATAGTGTAACTTTTCAGTTTTCACTTCCCAGTGGTAGAATCAGTAGGTCTATGGTATAAGTTTTACCCCAAAAGTGGAATGAGAATGTTTAGCAACAGACCAAACGCTAACGTGATATTACCTCCGTCATTTCGTGCCTCGAAACAAGATCGAAATATTTAGAGCTTCGTTGACTCCTGCGATGAGAGTGTTTTTTATTTCCTAAGTCAAAATACAATCTGCACCGATGAGATCGGGATTGAACGAACAAGGCAACGAATTGTTTTGTTTCTCTTCTCCTTCATGTCGTGTAAGTATTCCATTTTTGAACGAAAAAAAGTGGATGTGTTGACTAAACTGCTTGAATGAGTATTATCAAGATCCTACCGATATATTTAGTATGCGTTTCGGAACGTATTAAAAATAATTTGATCTTTTTTTTAAATACATAAATCATAAAATATGAAAGAAAATAAATCATTCAAATCGCTATGGTGCAACCAACCGCGACATTTTACCATCTACTGGAGACTCTATAGTGCGCGCTTTAGCAGCGGCGCCATGTACTGACAATGCATGCCCCTTCCTCTATCAATCGTCTTCTTATCCGCAAACACCAAATGGAAACTTCTACCAATTAAAAATGTTTGAGAAATGGGGGTAGTCACATATTCTACTTTCTAGTACAGTTGTTTTCTCCTTTTTCCCCCTATACCAGTTACATTGTTGAATCTAAACTAAACGCATTCCAACAGACCTTTACTCATTCATATGTAAGGCTTAAAGGTAAAGACCAGTTATGGTCATGCGATTGCATTGTGAAAGAAACGTTGTGGAATCGATCAGAAAAGGTTTATCATTTAGCATCTAGCATCTGCAAGGTTCTGGAATCATCAAAATGCTTACAAGCACTATACACAGAAAGATGTATATGGGACTACCTTGTATCTCTCACAGACCATGAGAGAAACAAATTTACCAAATATATGAATTAGTAGGCGGTTTCCCGGCAATTTTTTTATCATCATGTATTAGCAAAAACATATTCTTTCACATGATTGGTAATAAGAGCTTCCATTTCATTTTTTTAAATTGGGGCGTTTCCAATACTGGTCTTTACCTTTAAAGATTAGGTTGAGTTCTGGACATGCGATCGCACTGTAAAAGAAACTGTGTGGGAGTGATTGGAAAAGGACGATCACGATTGTGCCGAGACTTTCTTGCCTCAGCAAAATCATGAGAAATTGGCCTAGCCTTGCTAAAGGTCGTATACACTGTAGGCAGAATTGTGTAGGCCTGTATCATGTTATATAAACACAAACATGCGGCATGAAAGTATGTTTTACAACCATTAGCTGTTACTCGTCATCATTTGAATATGACGGCATTTAAAGAGCTATCTTTTCAGGGGACACCTTTTCTATGATACTCTTCTTCACTGACACCAAAATCATTTGAAACTCACAAGTTATTGCTCACCTTTCCCAAAATAAACCCCTGATTACATTTGTATACAGCAATGGAGCTTGTGTTTTGGTTTTGATTAACTGTGCTGTTCAGACATTGCTAGTTTGCAAGTCAAATCATATTTCGACTTGCAAACTATCCGCATTATGGGCCATATCATTTATTCTCTTGTCGCGTAGGTAAATACTGTGGCCTTATTTCGCGACGTGATAGGCGTGCTCGGACGGTATCAGAGTAGTTGACTTCAAAGTCAAGTTCTGCGCTTCTTCCGCTTCTTATCGACAGATCAGCGCATGCATAAAAATTCGTTTATCTGATTTCCTTTCATCAAAAAAAATAGCTGTAAGAGCGATTATTCAACCCCATACTCTACTGTAAGAAATCAAGGCAAACAAGGAGACTACAAGTTGTTTTGGGGAGAGGTTTCCGACTTTCCGTTTGCCTGTTAGTGATATTCATAATCATGCTTCTCAGGTCAAATATTGCACGGATCAGGTGATACAGTTTCACGTTGCTTTCACTCTGTTGGACAAGCAGCTGCCTCCATCTTGAATTACTGCTGGACAGTACAAATATTGAAGTTTAAAAGCTTGAGAACCGCATTATCCTACCATCTGAAGGGCACCATGAGTTCGCCATCTTGAGTAGATCGGTAACTAAACTGTGTACTACGTTGTTCATGGGAAGAACCGAAAAGTGAGCAACAAGCACTGGCTGGTTAATCATCATGCTTACGCTTATGAATGGTTTGTTAATCATCTTACCCTAGAAGATCAACTTGTGATTAGTTGTAGTTGACTGGGCCTGGAAAGCGAATCAGTCTAGCTTGGGTCCTAGGCTAACTCACATTTAAAAACTTTAAAGGAATTAAAAACGTTTATAGTTAGATGACAGAAGTTTATACTAACATACACACTAACAAATCTAGGTTGAACTTGCACCCAAACGGTATAATAGCAGCGCCACTAGAAATTGGTGTAACCAAATGTTCTTAAAGTTTATATTCGTTACGAGTTGCACCTTTCAATGTACTACTTTGTACCAAGTGCACAATTAATGTGGACCTTCAAGGGTTCAATAATACAGAATTAGATAAACCACTTTGCCCCCATAAGTGTTCCTTTGCACCTGTTCTGGGGGGCAAATATGTACCTGTACTCATCAGCTATGTGTGTATTACATTGTATAACTTCCTTTTTAGTGGAAGATATGGGACCAATACCACCCAGATTGGTTAGTATTTGTGGCTTCAAAACCTGTCATGGAAACACCTGTTTGTTGTGGCTTCTCTTTGTCACTTGCAATTTCAGCCCCCACATCTTTGGGTGACACCCTAGACGAGATTTTAAAGGCCTCTGTTCTGCTCACCCAAACATGACTCAGAATGCCTAAATCGGTGAGTCCACGGCAAAATCTGTGGTTAGGACACTCTTAACTAGAGACATCCGATATATTAATACTTGGGGGAAAAGTGAGTTCGTCGCCATTCAACCAATACTGTACAAAAAGATTCATGTGATCCGTATTCTGCATATGAAATAGAATCAGATCACACCCTGAAGCTACTACTACGGCTAGTAATAGTATACCGCTACCTACAGTATCATCTGATGTAAGACCAAAGGTCCGTAAACCTGTAGATCCCGACTTTGAATCCAAGCCGATGACGATACTGTCCTTCGGTAAGGCAATAGTTCTTTAATGAAGTCCCTCTGTTAATAAGGGAGTCTTGTATTTACATCTGGTTTATCTACAAGAATCATAGGCCCTAGACGTTTTTATTTCAGTCGGGTGGACCATCTTCACAACCCTTATTCGGTTAGAGCGAGATCGATAATCGACAATTTAGGCGCGAAAATAATGAGTTACTCGGTTGACCTTAGTTCGAAACAACTGGTTTCGTTTGAAAAGGTATAACAAACGAATCTCGACGGTCACATGTTAGCTATTTCCAGCTTTAAACCATGAGGAAAAGTTTTAATTTACGCTTGGCAGGATGAACGGGTGAATAACTGAAAGCCATCGCAACAGGGCCCAATCTGTGAAATTGATCGAGTACACAGGGTTCATTCTAATTTGCCATTGAACTGTCAGGTCAACCATGGAAGCAGGAAGTTCAGGGGTGGCAATTTTTTTCTCCCAAACTTGTGTTGCCAGCCATTCTTCCATCTGGTAACGCACAACATGCTAACCACATGTAACAACGCCCACGCAACGGGTTTCTGATCCAAACCAAGGTGGCTATTCTGATGTGATCCAAGATACAAAAATTATAATAGCTTGGTGTGGCCCCGGCATGAAAAGTAATATGTACCACAAAGGAGAACTCGGGGGAAAAATGTACAAGAAACAAAAGCAAAATATCTTGTCCTTTGTCGTGACGTAGAAAGTGTCTGCCTCAGACACCTGTTGATATAGCAATTCACCTTCCCCTGTTGCGTGTGATAAATCCCAGAACTAGAGCAGACTGCCCTAGAACTATTTCCAAACTAGCCTTCAAGATACTCTCCCAGAAGCTCGATAAGATTCACCGACAAAATGTATTTTAGTTTCAAATAGTTGGCTTTTTGCCGAGACAATCGTTGAGTATTGTAATTGTGTGTTTGTGTACGAGCAATTAGTTTCAAGTCTTCATCAACAACACATTTTCTTTACAAATGCCATTATAATGATTTAAAACCGTGCCAGGTCCTATAAGTCAAAATACCAGTTTACATATCAATCCAAACTCATGGACTCCTTGCCCGCATCGACGAACTAATGAATGAACGACTTGAAGTTAATGCATGTTAATTATTACTAAAAATTGAATCTAAATTCAGGTCGCAAAACTTTAGATGTTGCTATCTCGGGCAATACCATAGCAAGGTACCATTCAGTGAATGGAAAATGTGTCCAAATTGAATTAGTCTCTTCCCTTACATTTTAACAATGTGATTATATTAAGTACATGGTTCTGTAAGTTTTCAAAACATCATGTGGGCAAGGCTGTTGGAATACCTAAAGAGAGACATGGCCTTCAAGATCAAGTTATTAATAACAATACACAAATTCATACTTAGGGTATTCAATACGTAATGAAAGTGATAACGGCCGATAAGTGTCTTTAAACAAATCCTCAATAGTCAGAAAGAAACCCACCGACACAAGATTGCAATAATTGTATCCATCCATTGTACTCTGCAGTCATTTCCATTATAGACCAAAAGTGCGAGGAACTTTTCTTTTGGCCCCTTGCCGAGAACGAGTGGGATTTGTAGTTCATTCATTTATTGAACTAGGCGTCTTATGTCAGTTTGTATTCACTCTGATGTTTTTATATGTCCAATGATCACCGACGGAAGCTTCAGAAGAGGAGGGGGGAGAAGGAGATGTATTCAATTTTGTTTAAAACATAGTCCAGAATAATCTGTTTTATACGAATTTCTTACCTATTTTTCACGGATATACTGATGGAAACTTTTGAATGATTGGCTGAATCATCTGTGTTTAGTTTCATTTTTTGGTCGTTTTAAGCTTAAAGCTAAACTTTAGTACTGGTAATGCGATGTGGAAAGGATCAAAAACAGTTGATCATGTAGCATGTAAGTATTGGTGTGCACTGCAAGGGTCTGGAGTCATCAAAAACACAATAAATTTGACCGAGTCTTGGTAAAGTAACAAGCACTGTACACAGAAAGCTATATATGAGACAACACACATGATGTCGACGTTGGTACTACCTTGATTTCCTTGTCTTTCTATGCTCATTACTCAGCCAGTATACATTTTCTTCCAAAGTTCTTTTGACACATGATATTTATTTGTAATCTTGAACATTCAGTGTAAGTTTCGTTTGATTCTGTAAAAATTAATTTTCTTTTTTTACCAGTACTGGAGTTTCGCTTTAAGCTGCCTTCTTGGAGCCAACATTAAGATGGGAGGCGCGATAGCTCAGTCGGTAGAGCAGTGGTCTTGTAATCCGTTGCCCCGGGTTCGAAACCAAGTCGATGCGCTAGTGCCCTTAGGTAAGATACTAATCCTCATTACCAGGTCCCTCGGAAAAGACCTAAAGCCGTTGGCCGTCTGACTGCTAACTTACGAGCATTTATGCTTTATAAGCAGTCAGGTAAAATAACCACCATCACCATCATCATTAACATGCCGCACAGATGATTCGATGTCGATTAATAAAGTATTGACCTGGGTATTAAGATACATGTATACCGCAGCAGTGAATGTCCCCTTCAACATTGGCGCTACCGTGGCGTGTCACTCTCTTTGGCGGTTGTCCGGTACCTTTGCGATTAAACTATTCATCGTAAGACTTATGACGATGAAAAACTTACTCTTCTACTTCGAATCAACATTATTAAGATAATTTAAATTTGTTGACTAACATGATACGATGAAATTCCCGTATGTATTTCCAAATTAGTCAACGCCTAAGATATATAATTAATACATGTTTTGAAAAAAACCACAACAATCAAATGTCACATAAGCGTTTTGTCTATAAAACTTTCAATCTAATGTTACTCATTTCAACAAGGTTTGGTTTATGGTTGTTGCTTTTGCATGAATGTAGTTGTACCAGGGTGGTTGTACCGCAAGTAAGCTGTTTTTCAACGATAGAAACAGACATCACTCAATTTTCCACTTTTCACTGCGGCAAAACCAGAGTGCCCCATCCTTGAACCCATGTTTATGTTTATTGCATTAGTCTTGTACAGCATGAAGTCCGGTAATTGTTACTAACTCAGTATTGGAGGGCCTAATGATCGCTTCATCCAACCTGTTTCCCTTAACTTGTCATGAATAGAGATATCATCGCCCCTAAACAAAAACCGGCGTACTCTCGGTAGTACCTTGAACTTCACAACGTTTCAAAATCATCAATTGAGTCCGCCTCCGAACCCACAAATTTAAGTATAAGGGATATCCCAATCCTCGGAAGTCATAACACTTTCCTGTCAAATCATATCAGCGTAACATTCGTAAAAAAATGCGGGAAAGGCCAAATACCAGAATTAATCTAAGACTTCGAACTTCTGAAGAAAGCCTGCATCGGAAAGGGAAACGTATCACTTATTTGCTTTAAATTATAACACAATAGCAGAGACTTTCAAAAAGAGACGCGATGGCTCAGTTGAAGAATAATTTTGTTAGAAGCTTTCCCATTTTCATTACCTTTTATAAACTTTAGCTATCGTGGAAACCACATTTGGTAAAACAGCACCTTTGAGCGCTGCATTTCTCCTGGGAGGGGGGGGGGGGGG
>BEXV01000908.1:125742-150151 GCA_003118195.1 Hemicentrotus pulcherrimus
ACCACAATCATGAAAAAACTAGAATAGTGAAAAAGTCCCTATTGACCACATTTATCATTTGGAACTACATAAAAATCAGCCTAAAGTGGGCCCATAAGTACTCAAAGAAACAGTTAAAGCTCTTTAACATGATTTTAAAGACTTTCAAGAAATAAACTTAAAGGTAGTTTCAATTCCATATGTTAATGCCTATATAAATCATGTTCGGATCGACAAAGGCCTATGATGTCCATGTTTGCATATTTCAATAGGCGACGCACAACACTATTGAAATTGCCTTTTGATTTCTAAAGGTATAATAACGTTTCTCTGCAACTAATTGTTTATTTGACCATGTTGGTTTGTATCTTCTATTATTTTGTTCATGTTATATTTGTTGAATTACAGGACCTTCTTGTTCAACAATGTGATCATCACTGCTGAAGCCATTCTGGTAAAAGAAGATTTAAATCTAAATCTAAATACATCGTGTTGCTATGTAAAAAAAAAAAAAATCACGAACTTTATTCGTTGGTTCTAATGTGATATTCTGCCCCACAATCATGAGACTTCGAAATTCTGAAAAACCTCACATATTATATTCCCCTTAAAAAGGCCTTAGCCAGAGATCAACAATCTCTTGTTAATAAAGATAAGGATTTGCTACATACATGTAGACTGTATCTCTTATCATGAAATCGGGTCTCACAAAGAAAGATGGCGGGAAAAATACAATAAAAATTATTTCCCCCATGACCTTTTGATATAGTAGGAATGCATTGGCGTCTCGTCTAGAAGGGAAAGTGAGTAACCATTCATCGGTCTCCCTAGATAATCATATCACAATCTCACTGAGTTCACAGCACCCTCCCATAATCATAACCGTCTACATCTAGTTCAACAAAATATATTTGAATGTATCGGGCGGTTGACATCGAGTTACTCAACACTGCTGAATACATCTAGAGCTATATTTAGTCTTACGAAGGGGTAACTCCTTTGTTTTTCACAATTGTGCCATGCATGCCTCCTACGTTACGGTCAGAGAAGGAATGACTTCACACGGCTAAGACATCGAATCCCGTACCAGTGGTGGACACATTTTCAAACGAGGAGAGAACATAATCACAGTACATTCGCCCTAAACCATAGATATATCGAACAAGCGGCCCTGCCCTAGAGGTCACTAAGGTCAACGTAGACTTGCATACTCACTTACTCAGCACATTCGTGGTTTTTATCGTGATGTATATAACTTCTTAACTGTGTCAACAACAGATTACCTCCAATAGCCCTTTCGCTGCCTGACATACCGCTTTGTTTCTTAATTTGGAGACCTAGTCCATGCTTAAATTAACAATGAATATGCTTCTTATCAAGGATCCTGAACTGGCTTTCATACGAATTAACGCATTTCTACACTTCTTCTTCTTCTACTCCTCATATATGCTGCAGTTCTGAAGCTTTATCATTCTTTGTATTCGACCAATAGTTGAACCCACGTCTTTCCGTTCTCTCTTCTTTTATTTTGTTTGAATTACAATTGCTTCTTTTTTATAATACGTGACGAACCCACGGCACAAGAATAAAATCCTTGACTGTTTCATCAGTCGTATTTTCAGTACTCATCATGAACT
This sequence comes from Hemicentrotus pulcherrimus, assembly GCA_003118195.1. Classification (NCBI taxonomy): domain Eukaryota; kingdom Metazoa; phylum Echinodermata; class Echinoidea; order Camarodonta; family Strongylocentrotidae; genus Hemicentrotus; species Hemicentrotus pulcherrimus. The sequence goes on from BEXV01000908.1 coordinate 127,359, forward strand.
TTAGCCTTCCACACAGTGAGCAAGACAGACGTGGTGGGACTCAACATGACTATGAACCTCGAGAAAAAGGGGACCCTCGGGGTTGAAAGATGGATTTCTGAAGTGTAATCAAATAAGAGGTCCATAAAGGCAACGAGATGATGACCATCTCGTGGTGCCTGAAATAATACGAGAAATATGGACCCGACTCGGTCGGAAATAAACTCTTGGAATGAAGCCACCAAGACATTTGTGTAATGTATTCTGGAAGTCATACGATTATTTTCGTAGATAAGGGCTAAAACTACATGACTTTCCCAGGCCTTCATATGAACCCCATTTGTCTCAAGGGACGTTGTGTTCTCTTTAATGATTCCGCCAGAATTCAATGAGTGTGAACTGTGACTGATCTCAGCCTCAGGTATAAAAATGGTTTCAAACGAGACATAAAAGCCCATATTTCTTTCCAAAATTGTCGTCAAAATGGGTTTCGTATTAGAATTGAGAGTTTAAGAGATCTCACAATCATAAAAAGAAGGAGTTACATTACATTATCTGTTTCTGATGCAGGTATTTTTGCATTTACGTAATTACTAGAACTAATAATTTCTAGCAAAAAAGCATAAGTAAATAATAATAATAAAGGCAATTTTAACAAAATTATAAGGTGGTCTGTATTAGATACAGCCCACCTGATTATTATGCAGAAATGGTAGGGTTAGTGAGGGTTTGTGACTGTGTTTGCGCGCGCGCGTGTGTGTGTGTGTCCTGGTTCTGCCAAGAATTCTTGGTTCTGCTAACCTGACCGACACTGCTTTTTCGAAACGGTGAGATCCTTGACGTGATGGCGCCAAACCGATATTCTAAATGCATTCTGTTTATGAAATGGGTAGAAATGACCATGAGGTGCAACAGCCATGTAACGAGATGTAGTGCATAGCAAGATCAGACCATCAGACAGCCAAAACAGGAGGAACATTATTGGCCACGTCGGCGCTGGATTTAACCTTGACGAGTTTGGCTGCCAGTTGGCTAATGTAATACTTTTGGTAGTGATGACCAAGCAAATTACTGCACAAGGTGAAGTGTCGTCTGAGGCACATTATTTGCCTCGTGATTATCTAGAAAGATAGAGAGGGCTAAAGGCGTGGGTTGACCCATGACCCGTATGGCCACTTTGCTTCTTTATTTTAAAGGGATCGTGTAACAATGTTAAATCTGAGATACACGGCCCTACGTGTTACCAGTGTCTGTGATATGGTGTAATATTGAAGCCCTAAAAAAATTGCGCTTCAAAATGATCAAGAAGTGCCTCAAAAAAGTAAAAATCTTCGAGTGACCGGTTTTACCATACTCGTTTCCCCCAATTGACTGTAGTGTTATGAAAACCGTCAGGCGAACGGTTTTCAAAATTTGTAATTCCAATCATAAATAGCTTGATTATCAGGCAGGCGATCGGCTTGTAAAAGTCATGGGGTTCCTGACTGACCTAAAGGTTTATAATTATCATTGCATCATGAGCTAAATACACAATTTGTTTCAGAATCTGAGACAAAGTTACCGGATCCCTTTTAAAATGACATTTCATACAGAGAACTGACTGCCTCTCAAGGATTAAATACCCCCTCCACGACCTTAAAAGTCAGTATAGTTTTAGTAATCCCTCAAGGCTTTTCCCCGTATCTGTGTGATAATAGATCAATGATTAATAAGAAGATAAAGCAATACTAAGCTGCTGTGAATTACTTTCCTCCACCAGTGAAATATTAAACAAATGACGGGTAATATATCATTTCGATGTCCGACCAGAGACATAAAACCCAACAAAGGCGACCTACACTTCACTTGCGTAGAACTTAAAGGACAGTGTGTAAACGCTATAGCCTACACCAACCCTAGTCAGCTGAAGTGCTGATAAAGTTGTGGTTGTAAAAGGTCCTAGGGTAACCGCATAAGAGCCGTTATTTAACCATTTAATATCTATCGCTCATTGCATAGACCTATATAGTTTACAACAAAATTAACAGCAAATCATGGAAAGGATATAAATGATATTGAAAATACATCTTTTGAATATAAGGATTATAGCATTAGAGAATTTTAACATATTTCATTCAGATTTCCTTTAAAGGCACACTGCCATACTTGTAGCTACTTGCTCCCTCTATATAGAAAACTTCCCCAATCGGTGCCTGTAGATCCCCCATGATCCTCTTTTTCTTATGTTAAATGAGAGCTGAGTTAATGAGATAGCCACCTGTCACAGTGACCTCGATGGCTCTCTGTGTGGTCTAATCCAGTAGTGGTGACGGTCTTTAAGCTACCAAAACTGTGCATGAGCGTGAAGATTCGCACATTCACGTTATTTTGGGTATTCCTAAACTACTTATGTTAGATAAATTTTTAGGAATAGTTTATGGGTAAAGGAAAGAAAAGTTGTATGAATACGCAAAAAAAAAAAATCTTAAAGTTGACGATTATTTTCCCTGATTTAATAATTGGGGTCGCACTAGGCCCAATTTGAGACCTGGGGCTGTGCAGACATGCGGTAGTCTGGAGTCGAATCACGCAGAGGAACTGTCTAGGGTTTACGAATTAGCCTATTTTAGGACATTGGTAGTCAGCAGAAGTTCACAAGCTCTTTCCATTTGTATTATTCCTGATCCCATACAATCCCATACTTTGAAATCTCCAACACAAATTCTAATCAAACCTACCTCGTACAGCATGAGTCTTTTTTCATAGTTCGTCTACAATGTGTTTTTTTAATACCACCTATAAACAGTGAAGTACAAAGTGAAATGCAACTTGCCTCTTTTCACACACCGATATTGTAAGGAGGATGAAGGAATCGATCAGATCGGTTTTCCCCAATTTGTATCATAATGGTCCGAGTTCACTCAAATTTTTAGATTATCGTACATCTAGCATTGAAATCACTACCTTAGCACCACTAACTATCATCTGAATAATGTTACCAAGTCCCTTTAAGAGGTGGTAACTGAAAAATGGAAGTACACAATTTTGATAGAATTTGACAAAATGTTTGAAGGTATCTATCCAATGAATTCGATAGAAAAGCCTATGTAACAGCTGGAAACTATTACCATGCCTTCATTTCACAATCAATTCGATAGTACTTATTACTCAGTTGGTATCGGAAAAACCGTCATTATCTGAACTATAAATTAGGCCTACCATTGTCCTTTATTTTTATAATTGCTTGTCCAGGATAATTCATTGTGTTAGGCATAAGTACTGATAACAATTACGAAATGTAATTGTGCTTTGGTCAAACAAAAGGCAAATTTGTTTACAATACGATCTGTCAATGTTCATCACCTCTCATAAATCCTTTACAAAAATTCTACTCTTTCCAACGTTTGATTTTGAAAACTGGTTTCCTGTAATTACGATTTTAAAGTTTTGGTTGATCAATTGGTCCGGTTGAATTGTGACTCTTATCTGAACTTAACCTGCCACCAAGGGCATCGTTGTTTCTATACTTACAAGTCATGGAAAGTGTCAAAGTCAATGATTACCAGAGCAAGAACATAACACACCACTTTCCACAACTTGTAATATCTAGGGATATCACTTGACTTGGTACAATTACCCTGAAGCCTGAATAGAACAGTTACCTGAATCATTACAGGTTTGAAGTGGCATGAGCTACAAAAATCCTAACAAAGAGGGGGCAAGGAATAAAATCAGCAATATCGAGGTATTGACACGATGCCAGAAAGTCCCCTGCATGAAATTTTTCAATGACCAAATGACAACCACCTCACCCATTTCCACGCTCCCCTAATCACCCTTTCTTCTAGATTTTTAGATCAGGAAATCTAGTCAGAGATATGACGTACACATGTCTTATTTATCGGGGACAGCGGTATCCCATAACATGCTATAACAATGTCCCATTATGTGATAGACCATGGGGTTTCAACTGTTACAGGTCCAAGGAAAATGCACAGGACACTGCAGAGACAGATAGCTGACTAGGAAACCAAGAGATCCCCCTAAAGAAATAATTTAAATTTTGCTAAATTACGCTTGGAATTTATTACAAAACCTACAATGACAGACCGGTTAAAGTTATGGAATCTATGCCGTTACGTCATAAATATCTTAGGTTTTGTCAAAAAGTTAGTATTTTTCATTTATTAAACTATGCGCACCTATATGATGTCCCTAGTTTTGTCTAGACCATTGTATTCATCTGTTTCATTACTCTCTGACCCGTGCCTAATTTACGAGAAATAAAAGAGTAGAACATATTTGATTTCAATTATACTCTCGCTTGTCTCTATTGCAATGTCAAACACTTCCGACCTCGACTTTTATTCATTCATTAGCACTAAAAGAAAGGGGTCAATCTGCGAACCAAATTTGGCAATAATCGCTTTCCCACGAACGTGCAGTCACAGTGTGCGTAGCTGATGTGCGTTTCTATACAGTATGTGCGTTGTCTCCTCCAGTGTTGCTAAGTAGTGCAGAAGACAATTCTTTAAGATAGAAAGACTTCTGCGCGAATCTTTTGGTAGATATGTCCACTTTCGGCCTCGTTTCGATCCAATATTGTGAAGCTAATTCCCATCCACTACTTAACTTCTAAATCAGTTTCTGGAGCCGAGTTCCTCCCTGAGCACTCCAAGCTACTGTATATATTAGCCTACACCTAACAAGAAGTTATTTTGATAACTAAATCTTTATACAAAGAGTATATATGAAACGTGCATTTCTATATCAAAACATTCTATAAACCTAACTGAGACATCATTTTTGTGATCATAGCTTCTTCTAAAACCGCCAGGTAACTTGATAAGGAACTCTCAAAATGAGAACAAAGTATTCTTCTCGACAACGAACAAGCCCCTACTCAAAATAAATACTAACTTCCCATCTACTGAAGATGTATGTATATAGTTGAATTGCACAAGTCGGAGATTTACATTAATTAATGTTAATCTGGGGTCGTACATGTAGTTCACATGACATGTAGAAGACAAAATCATGAAACAATAACATGAATGGCCCAATGCCAAGCTTTTATCTGTAATATAATCGTTGCCTGTGAATGTATCGATCTGTTTAATAAGGAAAATCATTCAGTAACTCTACAAAGAAATATTTCATAACTACAATGTAGTATACAAGAATAACAATGCATATTTACTTTATCCACATTTAACCCTACCATGCACTGTGTATTTGAACCGGAAAAACGCTAGTTAAGCCATCTTGTCTATCATAATGTACTTGCCCGAGTTCTCCTAAGATCTAATTTTCAAACTTGGCAACCTTTGTGCTCATTCTTCACAGGAACAAATCATCCTACCATTCTCGAAAGGTCTAGATCATTCTCGACGAGCTGAAGCCAAATCTGAGCGATTAGAAGGGGGAGGCCGGAGCTAAAAACATTTGAAGGTGAGACTTTCGTCAACCAAATAGAACGCACATACATCGCTTTCAGTTATACCACAAGTTTTTACTAAGTTAAAGTTTACGATAAAGTTGCGTTCTGGTCATGTAAACACATTGTGAAAGAAACTATGTCCAAGCAAGTGGGTAAAGGCTGATTATAAAAGAATTTGTACACAGTTGAGTTCTTGAGAGGAAAAAGGATAAGACATTGATTCAAATTTGCTGAAAGGCAGATGCACTGCACACTGAACTGGGTATATGACTAGTATAACTATAAACACATATTGCATGATCCGTCCCTAGCTTGTCAGATCTTTGTTGTCATATTTGGGATAAGCAGCAATTTGAAGAGCTACCCTGGTCAGAAGACATTCACTTAATAATAATCTATGACGTAACACAAGAATGAGAAAGCTCAATAAATAAATGTCAACTTTGCCTTTCATCTTTTCTCGAATTTAGAAAATAGGACCGAACGTCTTGATAGACCTTGGTAGGAATGGGATGGGATGAACTCCACATGAGAGAAGTTAGCAAGTAGTCAATGAAATGATCATCTGTTCCAAGTTAGATTTCTCGTTCTTGTAGTGCTCTTACTGGGAAGAGTATTTTCCTCATTGTCATTCAAAGTTGGATTCCACAACTTATACCAACAACAATTCGAACGAGGGGAAACCAGAGCAAAAAAGTGAATTTCGTAAACAGGTTTATTTTCAGTTCTTGAATACCAATTTGGTTTCAACGAAAGGTCAGTTGACCTTAAAGTGTGGTAATACCAGCAACAAGTTGTTTGTCAACATCCCAGTAATATGGTACCCTGACCCAGTTATAGTATAGGCCTATCTGTAACAAGGCGTCCAAATATATGGGATTGTATGTATGCAGCAGATGAGGGGAACCATAAAGCACACCCATGCTCGTGATATAATCAACTTATGTCTCACCATGTAGAAAATAGCATGACAAACAGTGTGGTTATAACATATAACCTAAACGAAATCATGAAAATTGTTGATAAGCGAAGAAGGTACATTATCTTATCAAGGGTCTAATCCGTAGACCTCAATATCCTTATCTTCCTAATTCCTAAATTAACCATCATCCATCAAAATTGAGGATAGATACATCGAAAGGAGATATAGGATATAATTCAGTCAATGCAGGGCCAGAATCGATTTTCATCATCTCTTCCTTTAACTTTGATATACATTTATATGTACTTCTAAAACTCCCTTTTTTCACTGAAATTGCCGTTTCTACTACAAACGACTCAAATAATCGTGATTATGGTCTTTGCTTTGCAAGTGGTAGATATTTACAGCATTTCACATCGGCATTAATGGGATGAGCAAAAGGGGCGTGGTTAAGGGCTACCTAGCCCCCCACAGCACTGTGGTTATGCACCAGATGGCAATCAATTATCAACGCTGACAGCAGCACAATATTCCATTTTTCGCCCTCGGAGTTGACGAATGATTTTACGGCTCGACTATTGGAACCATTTAACCTCTCTATTAGATACAGTCGAGAAGTTTCGAGACTTCCCATAACCCAGAAGGTTCTCTTCCCTTTACCCGAGTCGATCCCATTCAATCCCCTTTCCCCTTTCTCTTTCAATATTAGAATTCGACATGTTCAGGACAGCATATTCCCCATGACATATTATTATCTAAAATTGCCGAAGTTGGTCACTAGGACTAATGAAAAGATTTACTATACCCTAATAATGGAATTCCAAATAACAGAACGTGCAAAGGTGTTACGATTTAATGCAAGTCATTGCGGTATCAACTATCACTTGGCATAAACAAATGGAAGCAACATGGGATATCAACTTCTAAAGGGGCGCTGATCCTGAAGGTTTAAGAGTGGAAGATGCCATTTATTGACTTTGTATGATTCCAAATAACCAATGTATACTTCTGATTATAGCCTTGCGCCCCCATTCCCAAACCCTTCCCTTCTAAAGACGGACCGACGCCCCGTGTTTACAGAAAACAACATGAGGAGACATTCTGTCCAAGGAGCTCTTAAATGCCCGCGTAGAACAAATACAAACCAAAGAAAATTATCATGAGCGGACTATAACGACCGAAACTATTTTCTCTGTCAAATATAATTATGACTGAAGAGACAATAAAATTACGGGTAACAAGTTGCAGTTGTGCTCCACGGAAACGGTCACCTTGAGTCACGTTGCTCTCAGATGAAAATACAGTATTATGTATTCATCGAGGGCCCATGTCTGGTTTGAGTTTGTTGTGAAGGATACCATCAATTTTAGATGTGAACTCCGAGGTCTAGTATATGGTGACATGTCTTTGGTCGTGCGTGATATGGTGGAGGTAACGAGTCACACGACTGTAGGAACAAGAAGTTACCAGAAGAAGGTCGAGAAAACTGCACACAGAACAGACCATCGGAATCAACAATAACTGGTCACATGTAACAAAAAATCCCACTTACTAGGCAGAAACAGTAGTATATTTCTTGAGTTTGTAGCGGACATTTCGTTACATGATAATATTTTGAGAATTTCAAGAATTTTATGTTCATAAATATAGATGTGAAATCACAATAACTTGGCACAATTAACTTATAATGTGTTTGTTTTACTTAGAAGTCGGTAAGATACAAAGAACAATTTTGTGAAGCCCCATTTCCCACATAGTAAATATTTTTGTTATTCAATATATTTTATTTAAGGGAAGCAAATGACTTCTGTAACTAGATGCTCCTTTGAAATCAGTGAAGATTGCGTTTCCCTGATTGCAGTGATGCACAACAGATTCAGTTTGTGTACAGATACCATCGACCCCTATATCTTCAGCAAACAACCCTGTGCCAGATCAGTTCTACAAGATCGAACGTTTCCTGAACTTCACATTGACCATGAAAGCATGGCATTGTATCACGGACGTCCTGATTGTATCAAGGTTTCTGACTTTGGTAGGATAACGTGGGCACGAATGATAGAGGTATCTCCGTATAACAACGCAAGCAAGTGAGTCGAAGGCTCCATTCCTCCTCCAAAATTTTCACCAATACATGGCAGAAATTTCTTCACAAGGTCTTCCTAAAAAGGTTACGGAGTTTTCCCTGCGGGGTTTCCCCCAAGTGCCCTGGAAGGTCGGCCTAAGCACCCCAGGCGGCCCCCGTGGCCCTCGCGCGCCCTCACTCTCGGAATTATCTAGTCTCTTCTTTCAGAAACAATTCCTATGTTGCTGTCACACTGGAGACCACTACTATGTCATCACCTAAGATCTAAAACGCATAACACAAAACAAATTCTATATTCGAGTTTAATGGCTTTGTCTATGGACAACAAAACCGTTGCTTTAGTCAATACCTTCATTTACAAGTATGTCACCCCTGCTCAGGTGTTGGAAAAGCAGTGCAATAAAGATTCAAAGTGATTGTCTGGATGGACAGACTAAAAAGTGGTAAAAATTTTCAGACGAGACAAAATTTTGATAAGGAAAACGACGTGAGAAAGAAAGAAAAAAAAAAGGATCTCTGTTAAGATTACATTTCTGCTTTGTTGCGAATTTCGCTACTCTGCGTGCGATGATTTCAATGAATTTTGGTTACTGAGCGAATCAGTATGTTCCGTGTTCCGGAGTCCCCGAACCTTCTTTCAGATGTCTAGACGAAAAACATTCCTGATTTAGCAGTGTAACTGTCATTGAGCCATATATCATTCAGTTTACATTGTCTAATCTTTTGCATCTCACGTACTTGCCCATCGAACAAATTTGGTTTCAAGTGGGAATACCAAGTACTTTTCAAAGAGAATGATATCAATATGAAGTACAGAAAATGTACGTACCATAGTAATCATGCAATCACCTTACTTCCAAAGTCAAGTTCGAGTATATACACGACTTTGATCATGAAGCATCCCCAAAGGCCAAAGCATGTTCGATTTGTATCCAAAATGTATACGGGGTCATTACAATACTTATCTGCCCAAACGCCCCCCCCCCCCGCCCTCTCCATTGCCAAAAAATAAGAGCTTAGTCACGAAGGCCATCCCAGTGACGATTTATTCAGAACAATATTGAAAAAACACTTATTATCAATTATTTTCCATCCATAAATGGGCGGAGAGTCGTTTAGATCAGATTTTCCATGTCTGCAGGAAGTGGGCAAGCTATGGTGCAAAATCAATCAGCAAAAGGGTCTTTTGTTTGACAAGTCCTGTCACATGCTTTGTTTTGTTTTGTAAACGTTTCATAGAAAAATTGCCTTTTAGAAGCTTTCTAGAGGAATATAGAAATGCATTTTCAGACATCTAGCGATATACTCAGATGGGTGAAAGACAAAAAGCTTTAGTTTAAGTATGTATGTCTATATTTTCAGAATTATTGTCGGGCTATCCAATGCTGTATGCTTACATGGCTCTCAATAAGATCGAAGAAGTAATATTCAGCAGTTTAAAGTAGTATTTTCATCAGGGACTAAAGCTTTGTGAAACTATATCATATCAAATTTAAGCTTGGGGTGCTGAGAGTATCACAATATCCAGCTTTCAGAAATCCATACCCTCAAAGTATTTCAGAGACATATGCTCAACTTCAAGAACACTAATTTTGAACTTATAAAGGGTATATTGCTTGCAAGTCCTACTTGCAAAACAAATTCCTTGTAAGGTCTTTCATAAACATAAAAATAAAAAATGAAAGGTTTTTATCAAAGTTTGCACTACATGATAGCCGTGACATTAAAACTCAGTTTGTTTTCGATAACATCATCATCATCAGAATTGACATGACAATATTCACTCTTATGCTTAGGGCTTGTCAACTTGGTATTTCGGCCGTTTAGTTTCTTTGATATAAAATATAATCTACAAGACTAACCTTTATAATTATACAATGTATTTCGAATTGTAAAATTGTTAAATTTCACATTTCAGAAACGTTTGGATATTTTTATATTTGTGTGTATATTTGATGATAATAATAAGAAGAAAATATTTTAAAAAGTTTGTTGCCATTATCAAAGAATAATGTCATAAAAAGATATCGGTAGTATTTAAAAAAAGATCGATTTCATGAAGCCAGACTGCAATTGAAATGGTTAAGACTTATCAACAAAGAGATTCTTAATAAAAAAAAATATGTATGTCATTCTCCAAAAGCTAATAATACTATGTCTGGTACAAAAAACATTAACCACATGTTGTCAATAGTTTAGTAATAATTTGAGTATGGTGTTCATGTTTTTAACCTCTGTCTCACATTTTCCTTCGTGTGGGGTGAATGTTCAGTTTCATGAATAAAACGCGGGAAATAATTTTCCACCGGAAGTTCAAGATTATTTCAAGACCACACGCTGCTTTGGCTGCCACTGGGGAATTGATATTACCCTCCTCGTCCTCCTCCCCCTCCTTCTATAGCCAATTAATGGCATAAATCTACCCCTCTCTTCGCAATGGTTCCCGAAAGTTTGGCCGAAACGGTAATAAAATCAAACCAGGAGAATAGAAATAGATTTGTACAGCTGAGTGCAGAGGTGATGAATGACTTTACCATAACGTCGTGACCAGACTGTACACGTATCCATATTTTCATATCGTATAAACTCCCAAATCGTCCTAAATCACCTACAGTATCCGTAGATCCAAAGCATTGTCACATGGATTTACAATGTACTTTACTTCGCAGTCCTTGGTTTGTAGAAAGGAAGTTTTTCTTACCAATGAACCTTTTCAAAATTTCAGTTCTCCCATTTTCCTAATTTGCATTGAAAATCCAACCGTGATGGCAAACTACTCCACAAGAAAGTAGTTAAATCAAAGAAGTGAAAAATTCAACAAAAATGAAAAAGTTTTTAATTTCGAAAGTTGCAATCATTATAGGCATGGGCTCTTCAATTTGTCTCTGTGAGGTAGTGGCGGACTACTTTCCCAATTGTTCCGACACACATATTGACTCTTTTGTTTGAAATAAACAAAAATGTGTGACTCGGGATAGTTTCTTTTTTGTTGTGTACCTGTACTTATATATTTTCCATAATATATTTTGAGTTGTGCCCCAAGCGTGAAGGCACTTGGGGAAAAAAACAAAAATTAGTTATATATTTGTACACGACAATCGTGATTGAGTTATCCGTCACTTCGTCACTATTGCCAATTGCCAATTTGATATCGCTAGCTATAGTGATCTTATATTTCAAACATTTATATCTTTCCGAGTATTGGTACGAATTATTTCAAACTTTCGCCATTATCTTTCTCTGACTTTGTCTGCTTTCATCCAAATGATCTTATTACAAGGGTTGAATTGCCCGTTAAGCCTACTGTCTGTAGTACTGACATATATTCAGCGTCCGCTCATTAGCTACAAATAAATACTGTGTCCTCTGAAAAACCGTCACTAAACTTTGTCAGGGGTGACAATATAAAGGTAACATACAAATCCTACAGAAGAATATTTTGTCCGGTAACAAAAAGGTTAAATAGTTGAGTAAGCTATGTATTTACTAGTTCATTTTTTTTTTCGCGCTAATGGCAAGACAAGGCTGCTGATGCGGACGATCGGAACTTCACAAATTTCCTCTACTACCGAATTGAAAGTTTGTGCTTCGTATGCATTGTGCTACTGGTAAGTTACGTAACAAGATGATTTAAGTTCAAAATCGCTGACTATCAAAAACCGGCCACATGTCAGAATGACAGGAAATAGACATGTCATATATTCCATGCTTTATGACTGACAACTGCAAAAAGGGAAAGCATTTTAATGTTACATCAATAGGGTCATAAACATTCCGTTTGGGTTTTCTAGGCCACATTAGGGTCATTTAAAGAGTCCTGTGATCGCGAAAAATGGGAATGACATTAAAATGTATGACGTGGACAGTCATTGCACAACCTCTTTGGGCCCACCTGTTCATGTTGTAAAATTCTTCCATAAATTATATATGTTCACACTGGTGATACAACATATGGTTATGAGTGTGCGCGATAAACGGTGGGATGTGGGTATTCCGTTAAAAACAGGCCAGCATCTGAATAATCTAAATATGAATGAAGTAAGACTAGTGAGAGTCGGCCCTTCAACGTATTGATGCAACGGTAATCAGGCTCTTTTCTTCTTTCTGTCATCCTTTTTCTTTTCGTCTCGTCCGAAGAATATGTTTAGTCAAAGAGGGGCCTTATGCCTTTAAAGGGATCGTTTAACAATGTTAAATCTGAGATACTCGGCCCTACTTGTTATCAGTGTCTGTGATATGGTGTAATATTGAAGCCCTAAAAAATCGCGCTTCAAAATGATCAAGAAGTGCCTCAAAAAAGTAAAAATCTTTGAGTGACCGGTTTTACCATACTCGTTTTCCCCAATAAACTGTAGTGTTATGAAAACCGTCAGGCGAACGGTTTACAAAATATGTAATTCCAATCATAAATATCTTGAAAATCAGACAGGCGATCGGCTTGTAAAAGTCATGGGGTTCCTGACTGACCTAAAGGTTTATAATTATCACTGCATCATGAGCAAAATCTAGAATTTTGTTTCAGAATCTGAGACAAAGTTACCGGATCCCTTTAATTTATTGAAAGATGGCGTTCTAGGCGTAGGACATGCACGTATATTCCTGTTAATTTTCTATTTTTCTGATTGTGATACAGCATTCTATCATTAATATCTGTGTCACGTAAAAGATAACCCATTTCGTTTTTCTTACCATTGACAATGTACTTGTTACTAATATTCGATTAGTTGGTATTATAATTAGGTAACACCGCCCAAAAATATCCTTCAGTTTCCCCCGATTGTTTTGGACACTTAGGATTGTTTTGCAATTTTGTAAAGAGGTAAAGACCAGTAATGGTCATGCGATTGCATTTTGAAAGAAACGTTGTGGAATCAATCAGAAAAGGTTGATCATCTAGCATTTAGCATCTGCAAAGTTCTGGAATCATCAAAATGATAAGAAATTTGGCCCATTCTTTGTAAAGTTACAAGCACTATACACAGAAAGATGTATATGGGACTACCCTGTATCTCTCACAGACCATGAGAGAAACCAATTTACCAAATATATGAATTAGAAGCCGGGTTCCCCGCAAATCTTTTATCATCATGTATTAGTCAAAACATATTCTTTCACATGATTGGTAATGAAAGCTTCCATTTCATTTCTTGAAATTGGGGCGTTTCCAATAGTGGTCTTTACCTTTAAGGAACAAAAGTGGAGAAAATTGTTTCTGGCTACTCATGACTTTAGTATGAAACAACTTAGGTTTTCAAGTTTTAAAATGCGAAATGAAGTCATTGTATGAAGTTTGAATTTGCACCGCATTTTATGATTTATATAAATGCTTCTTCAGATATTTAACTGATTAATAACTCAATGAAATCGTTTTAAAACCTTCCAACTCCAAAGAACGTTCGAGTATAGTGTGTGTTTTTCTAGCCTAAACCTGAGCAGGAAATCACATTCCTCACTGCGTATATTGTCAGAGGCATTTGTCCTCTGTTGCACAGATCACAACTTGTCTCCCAAAAGTAATTCCTTGATAAATTGGACGGGACAGTTTGCAGAGATTGCATCTTTATACCCGGTGGAAACCTTCTACACGTTCTACTCTTCTTTGTTCTATGCACTGGTAAAAAGCGGGCATGCAACTAGCAACTGTCTCTTTAATGTGGAGAGACCTAACTCTCAATTACAGTCCTGCTGGGAGGACCCTAGCTACATCGGTACACGCTCTAGCACATGTAAGAAGGGGTAACATTCTTGTGCAATGCGGGGCGGCCAATCAGAGATCGCAAGAATTCAGGCAGCATCAAGCAACGTGGCAGATGCGGCCTTTTTCACCTCGCCATGTTTGGTAGATATAAAGCTACTGAATTCTCATCAATTATCTTCATTATTTCAGATTCTGATTTACAAGTAAATGGACTGATTCAAATTTAAATTTCAAATTGATCAAAGATATGCTTGAATTCATGAAAGGGACCAGTGGACAGAAATGTTGAGACAATACAGTAAACACACAAGAAAGGCATTACTCAGATTCATCAGGGATATGGAGATGAGACGGGCGACACCGGTCTCCTATAATTTGATGCAGATTTTAGAACATACAATTTTAGAGGAAATGTAGACCGCATGAGGTGATCACGGCCCAATCTTGGGACTTTAGAACCAGAAACACAGGATATACCAATTCCCTTACTGTATTTTATTAGGTTTATATATTACGTGCTTCACTACCAATGACAAGTGTCTCCAATTGATGTCTAAAATGCCTTAGTCGTAAATGATAACGCGTTGTTGCCCAATCATAGCTGGGATTTACTAGGCATCTATTTCGAGATGAATACATGGAACAGAAAAAACAACCCAGAAAATGGGTTAATTCCTTTATATTAAAGATCCTCGACAAAAGTAGACGAAGCAAAATTTCTTTCAAATTACGGGGAATACACTCTGGAGAACTTTGTTCACATCATGGGGCACAATGATCCCTGGCATTTGACCATTCATAATCGCTCTCGAATAATTGCTTTTCTTCTTGAAGTCTATCCTTTCCTTTGTATTTATCCATACTTATGTGCATAACACAATCCGAAACTTACATTTGTATACCATTTTCAAGTGTTATTAAGCAATCGTGTTTTACTGATGAGTAAATCTTATAAGACAAGTCCGGTTTAGAATACCCTTCTGCCTCTCGTGTGCATTTAACCCGTTGAATACTGAATTATCTAATTCCCATAGACTCAAGACAGGGACAACCAGGTTCCAGTAAGCAATGGGTTAAGAGATTTCGTTACGATTCTCAAACGTGCCGATCAAATGTTTATGAACACCGATTACTATTCAGTATGAAAGATATATAAACGATGTGCATTGCACGGCCATTGCCATAACAAAGTCAAAGTGATAAAGGAAAAGCCAAGGGGGAGTCAACATTTAAGAAAGGAAAAAAGAAAATGGACAAACGATTCTAGAAATATTAAGTGTAGCTCTAAATCTACTGACGATTTCCGGCAAAAAGGCGATAATTAGTTACACAATTCGCGGTGCGCAGTCACCACAAGTACAACTAATCAGCGGCTAATTAGGCAAAAATATATGGGCGGACTGGAGCCGTTAAGGGTTTATGTACAGCTTGAGAGCAGATGTCAAGTGTAAAATGGGTGATAAATGTCATTTCTTGGTTTTGCCTTGCGGGGCTGTATCCTGACTATCCTCACACATGTTCACTTCAAAGCCTCCGGTTAAAGTTTCCATCTGATGAAAATACGACGAGAATAGCCTGGAAGAACAAGCGAGGGATGAACTTGCACTTAGACAGAGGTGAAAGGTTACAAGGAAAGCAGGAACACCAATCGGAAGGCTAAGTACATATCTAGAGAGTGTTCGCATGGACAAGCATCTACCAGCCTGTTCCTACTGTCAAGCATGTACTGTCGAAAAATGTGCATTGCCTTTGCAACAATCCCATCATAACACTTCCAAACTAACCTTGTTATGTAATATTTGCCAAATTGACGTATTCTCGAGAGATAATCGTCTTTAGTACTGAGCGCATTTGTAATTCAATTTTAACACATTTTCTCTCTTGCAAAGCACTTGCAAAGCTGCTTTTCACAGATGTTTAACAAAAATCATCTTCACTTTCTTCATGTTCTTAGAAACTTTCTTTGAGTATGACCAGTCCCAAAAGTAGCCATGTAAAATTACATACCTTTTGTTTTCGTGTTGATGCAGAATTCGTATTCATTTAACTCAAATCAACTTAAACAAAAGAGCATCCCAATTTCATACCCTCCGACCAAAATACTTGCTGCATCATATTTGCATTTCACAAAATATATTCTCAATATTGTTTGCAGCCATATCAAATGTACGAAATCTTTGAAACAACTTACCTATACAATTCCCTAAACATCAAAAATGATGTTACACGCTATCCTACCACAGGAGCATGAAACTAAGTGAAAACAGATTTCTGCCTCCTTGGAACTACATGTACATTTAGAACTGTTCCCCCTGGTCACGCTTTCTCCTAATAACGCCAACAGTTAGAATTAAATTGACCTAGTTATATATAATGACATGAAAACAGTTGCAGGCCTATTTCCCATCGTTCAATAACTAATATCAGACATTCAAGGGTTAAATGATAGATCCCATGACGGTTGACATTGCCTATACCGTTCCAACCCCAGACGAGCAGTCCACATATGTTTCTAATAAAGGCGCTGTCAATCTCTCTGACTTCGCGTCACGTCCCACATTTCATCGGGTGGGGCGGTATGTTTACCAAGTTTTTAACCGGTTGTTACCCACACTCCTCAGAGGCTGGGATTTGAATTAAAGCTGCGTAAACACATACCTTAATTACAAATACATCCCTTACCATTCACCATGCGTCACGATATGGCAAAAATGGATGGTGCGGCCATCACCAAAAACAAGATAAAGCTTTAACATACGATTTGCTATTTTACCACACCTATTACTTTATCACAAACCTCCAAAGTTACCGATCACGTCCATTATATTCTGCCCCTAACGAACAAACAATATTTTAATCTTGCAAAACTTAAAAATGTTATTACAAGTTTTTTAAACAGCTGACACGTCATAAATCCAGGAAATAGACTTTCCCTCCAAAACATGTACAAATTGTATGTTCTCTTTTTTAAAGTCGTATTTCACATTCATGCACAAAAAAGACACAATTGTGGAATAGAAAGTAATTATAGTAGGTCATCCCCCATGATGGAGATGTTTGAATCGTAAAGTTCCCATCACAAATTGACGTTTTTACGGGGAATCCATGACCCAGCCCAATCTTATATCCCTCTACAGCGAGTCAAGGCAACGGGGCACCCGCCTGGCCTGCTGCTGATGTAGCCAGCGTACGGTGAGGAAAAACTGATGACGCGGCGAACCAATTACACGAGACTTCCCGCTAGCCGCTTGCATTACTAGAGTTATCACTCCACTACCATCATCCCGCTTCTATGCAATATTCACTGGAATCGACTGGATGATAGATACAACTGACATTATGGATGAAGGTGATGAACAAATAAAAAGTGATACAAACATAAAACGAATATCTATTTCGTCTTACCTGCCGGTAATGTAACTTGTTTACATACTGCTAGCGTTGCTAGAATAAGAACAAGTGCTACCCTGGTTTTCAGTTCCTTCAATAAATATAGGCTGACGCCTATAGTCCGATCCATGTTTGTCTCAAGTATTGGCGTTAGTCCAAGTAATGCTCAAGCTACGACATGAGGAGGATTAGAATTAGAGCGCTAATTGACCCAGAAGTTCAACGGCCACTTGGAAGATATACCAATGGTGAGCACGTATCGAGCTAGTTCCAATTAGATTGGGGTTAGCTCTCTCTCCAAGAGTGGGCTCAAAATGGCACGGATATTTGCCTCCGAAAGCTGACTGCACGCAACCCGTACTTGATTGCGGCCAGGCCTCGGACTGCAATGCCCTTCCGTTAGGCAAGTTTTTCCACAGGAGGGGCACACGCAAGCCTCTCAACTTCTGTCCTCCTCTCGATACACTCACACACATACACAAGTTGTCTGTACGGGGATGACGGAGGGGCTGGTCTGAACGGAACGCCACACCTGCGCACCGAGATTACGAGCTAGAACTCCGTAGGGATGAACAAGCATCAGCACTCGACCCGGTCCTTTCCCACTCACGTCAGGGCAACTTGTCGACCAGAGAGAGCACTTGGACTGATTGCTGTCGCAAATTTTCACATTCACTCAAACCAACCTTGCGCTCTGTGGGACAGCTCAGCGATTCATGAAACAGGATGTGACTCGTCCAACTACTTGGAGGGGTGTTTTTACTCCACACAAAGAGGGGAGTGATAAATCACTGTACCAAACACTTCCACTGTATAATACATGATGCTATTTTTTTGGCAAATTTTAATTCATATCTTTTAAAGAAGGAGTGAACGCTGTTCATTGCCTTTAAATTGCTCCATGCGGGTTTGCGTTGAAAGTTCACATTAGTCACGTTCCCCTATCCCAACTAATGGAATATGTCAAGAAAAGTTAGCTATCGGAGAAAGTATTCCCCGTGGGTATCTACAGTTGTTTCTCTTCATAGCATTGACATCTGCTCATGTCTGTTCATGGTTGGTGCTGGAGTGGCTAGCCTTGGGACCCAGTCTCCATGATAAATTTATCCTTCTCACACCACAGAGAAACAGTGGTCTGGTCCTAGCGACGAATGAAGAAGAGACTGGTGAAGCAGCGTTGTTTCGAAAAGAGTGGTGCTGACTTGGCAGACTAATTATGCCCCAAGCAGCGAGTCTCTCCTCCTGGTCGGCTAAGTTCACTTCGTTCTTCCTCGGACTGTCTCCCTCCTCTTCAGCCCTAAGGCTTCAGGCTACTGTAGATTAACGAACACCTTGGAGCAGTGTCAGACCATATCAATCAACACCAAGAATGTTGCCTTGTTCACTGATGCACAACGACATCATGATAACATGCGAGACACTTCCCGCGAACATCAAATCAAATGCCGTTCGATATTACAGAGTGAAAAACACAGTAACTCATCCGTTAAATCATAGATAAACATATGAAAAAACTAATTTCAAAACAAATAATTCATCTTTGGTCTAATATAATGCCACTTTCCACAAGTTTTCTACAAAAAAGACAAGCAATAAAAAGAACGTTGGCTAATATTACTTTGATGATGTGTGTATGATTTGTATAAAGATATTAAAATCATGAGATCCAAAATTTCATTCGTTCCAGCTTCAAAAATAATGCGCCATTGTTGAAAGTGTTATACTAAATAGTTCAAGATAAAGAGAAATAAAAGAAAGGAAAGAACGAACTCGAAGTCGAACATTATTATGATAATATTAATACGTGTTAGGGCAAAATAGTAACAAATGCATACGCATGTGTTAATGGCGATTGTATTGGAAATCCATTAATCCGCATACACCTGCAAAACTCGGGAAGTTTGTGCATTTTGAAAACGGAAATTGGTACATCACTGAACGAGAGATCAAGGCTGACCTAAACAGAATCGTTTCCACCGAACACCGTCCACATATCATCACCATATCGGTGTTTCTAATGTAAATACTACACAAAAAAGGCCATTGGATTATATTTTCTTTAATCTTTTCGTCAAGTGTAAGTACATTTACACCATGTAATATATGAAAGATTATACCTTGACAGGGTTATTCATAAACGTTGATAGTCGTCTCATTTCCAATAGGATCCTTTTCCTTTCTCTTTATCTCTCTCCGTCTTACAAAATGAAATTATTGCCCTTTGCATGACATGCCCTCGCAATGGCTGCTACACTGCATCATACTAGGCATATAGACTTTATAGATGGAAATTTTAAACCTCGTTGCAATAAATCATCGATAATTAGGTTAAATTGTACTATTTCCTACGATGAATTTGTTTTGATGTTAGTTGATAAATGAGTTTGACCTTGACCTGAGGGTGACGGGTCAAACTGACCGGAAGCTCAAGCCATGTCCTCCAAACTGTACGAAACCGAAGCGCATATCTTTTTTTTTCATTCGAACCATATAATTTACTAAATAGTGAAACCCAGGTTCAAATTCAGAATGGACGATTTAATTCAAACATCTGCCATCACAGATTTTACTCGGATGTAGGTCAATAAGCATAACTTCTTTTCACGTACCGTAAATAAGGGTCTTGCTTTTTGCTAAATGTCTTTTTCTCTCATTGATTTGGTATCTGCATACATCGTATGGGGCATCAGGACAACACCTTTTCTACATTTTGTATTAGTGACTCTTGATGAAAAAATAATACCCTGGTCAATGCAAATTGTACTTATACGAGGAAAGTGAGTCGCTATACAATAAAGACTGTTTGATATTTAATGGAATACATTTTTTTTTTTTTTAAAGGGCATCATGACCCACTCGTACGATTTTTGTTTTCTTCAATGGATCGAGTTGCCCTAAATTTAATCAGTTGTATATTTGTGACTTTTGTTTCCTAGCATTATTCTAAGATACTATGATCGATGTCGGTATGCAATATTGCCAAGTGCTGTCGAAGAATGTATCGTGAAGCATCGGCCTGACAGTTGGCATCAAGGTTCTATCCGCCCCTCCCCCCTCCGAACCTACCCCCTCCAATATTGGCGACATCAAGGGACGTCCTAAAGCCCATTCTCTACGATCCAGCTCTAACTAGGTTTTCAGCAAAGTACTGTCAAGACCCAAGAGAGCAATGAACACGTCACAATGGAATCCTATAACATAAGATAACTCATTACCCCTCTTCATCATGCATCAGATAGAAATAGTTGCGATACCAACGTTCGATCTGCTCAAATCACAATTGTTAAAGCTAAACTTTAGTACTGGTAATGCGATTGCATTGTGAAAAAAAAGGTGTGGAAAGGATCAGAAAAAGTTAATCATGTAGCATGTAAGTATTGGTGTGCATTGCAAGGGTCTGGAGTCATCAAAATCATAATAAATCTGACCGAGTCTTGGAAAAGTAACAAGCACTTTACACAGAAAGCTATATATGGGACAACACACATGGTGTCGGGGTTGGTACTACCTTGATTTCCTTGTTTTTCTATGCTCATTACTCAGCCAGTATACATTTTCTTCCAAAATTGTTAGGCACATGTTATTTATTTATAATCTTGAACATTCAGGGTAAGTTTCGTTTGCTTCTGTGAAAATTAATTTTCTTTTTTTACCATTACTAGAGTTTCTCTTTAAGTGAAGGCGGATCAATGACGGATTTTTGGTTTTGGGGGTATGTTTTTGTTGGGGGTGGGGGGGGGGGGTCAATTGTTAGAATTGTAAGAACATTTCGTCTTCCGTTGTCACATGAGTGCCGCTCCTTTGTGACAATGGGTATCGTATGAGCGTCACATTACAATACCAGAATGAATGATACCCTCAAATACTCTGTCAAAAATGACGACAACCGAGAAACTTATACCAGGGCTCCGTTGCACAAAAACTCACCATTGCTGGTAACTTTGCCATCAACGGTAACTACCATGGGAACCCTGATTTTTATCGGCTGTCGAGCCCTGTTACCATGGTAGTTGCCATTGATGGCAAAGCAAAGTTACCATCAATGGTAAGTTTTATGCAATGGAGCTCTGGTATGAAGCTCAAGACAAGACTGTCCATATCAAAACAAACTTTCCTCTCGTACATCAGGGGAGTGAAGGAATCGGTGAAATTGGAGTATTTACCACTCATAAATAACAGTACTACATAATTATATAAGCTTATACTTCTGTATACAATTAGTTTCCCCTTTCCAATGCTTAATAGATGGGCCCACATGGGATAGAGCTACATTCCTATCTTGAGAGATACTATTCTGGATCTCATCGCAAGAGGGGTACTCTTTGGTTTCGGGTAAATGGGGGGGGGGCACTCATCTCAATCCAGTCAGTAGACCTGTTCACACATAACAATTAGTGCGATTTGGATCGTGATGAAGAGATCAATTTTTATTTTATTTTTATAAATGTTTTGGAGACCATTCACAAACAGGGAGAATTCTCGCTATTCCGCAATAACGTCCGAACTATGCATGCGTGAATCTCGACAAATTATGCGCTCTTGAAATCCTGGGATTAAATAAATCGAATTTTGATTCTCAATAACATTCACACACAAACGCCCGGCAAACTATCGCGATAATTCAGAAAAAATCGCAAGACTCACTTCGTATTGGAGATTAGTGAATTTTGTCAAAACACGCAACAACAAAAAAAGGTTTTGAATCGCGATGCCAAAAACGATTTTTAAATCTTCCTTTTTGTCTGTATGCTTCAACAATATCCGGCACAGATGACAACAATCAGGTCTGAGCTGATGTAAGTATACCTTTAACTTAAGTTCAAGTACATGATATTGACGATTTGTTGGAATTTGGAGTATTCATTTGGTGGGCACAGCACGGGAAGAGATCACCGCAGTCCGACCGCGTCTTGGCCGACCCCACTCTGGGGCCGATAATTGCTCGCTAAACTCGATACACATGGTAGACTTTGCTAAAGATACAGATTTATATGATATGTGCTCCTTATTCATGTGTGGATAAAGTTAAATTTCCTAAATAACCCCTCGATAATGAAATCAGTTTATAGTGTGTAACTGATGGCGAAGTGCTATATGGAAATGCTAGCATTACACTGCAATTAATTGAAGAAATCTAATAATGACTTTCGTTCACCTAATGCTAGTAAGAAAGTGTTCTTGTTTGTAAAGCTAATGAAGCTTTTGGAGACCTACGAATTTGTGTCCGATTGGAGGGCCTAGCCTATACCCGTTGTACACGAAGCGTCATGTTCTTGACGTACTTAGGCAGCGTTTTGGA
>BEXV01000909.1:40981-67943 GCA_003118195.1 Hemicentrotus pulcherrimus
CCCCCCCCCCCCCATTTAATAGTTGTTTTCATTTACTTAGATTGAATACAAGCATCCACATCAGGGATCATCTTGGAAAATTACATGTATGCTAATTAACATCCTCAGCAGTTAAGTTAGTTAGATTCAAACACAAGTAATTGCTGTAGGGATTATCTCAGCAAATAAAAGATAAATCCAAAGATTCAAAACATGGTTTTCTTTACATAGATAGTCTTCTGAATTTTCCAAAAAGGGTAGATAATGGAGAAGTACAAAATTAGTTTTATAATGCATAAAGGCTCATTCAGATGTGAAATGGTAAACTGCAACATTCTTGTCATAACTTTTAAATTAATGGAAACTGCGGGCAACAAAGACCTCCAACTATTCAATGATCTCAGTGATATAAGATACAGAAATGTAAAGCATATTACACTTACGTCATCAGAAAAGAAACTTCTGCTAGTTTACCACTTCAGTTATGAATAAAGGCTTAAGTGTTTCATGAAATAATTCTGATCAGACTAATTATGCACATGTTTAGAGCTGGTTTGGTACGAGATTTCAAAATATTTTTTCTCTTTTCTGAAAATTAAATTTCAGAATAGTCTGCAGAAGATGAAAGATTCCTCTACACTGAAGAATACCAGAGCATTAGAGAACGTAATGCTTGTAGCAAGAGAAAAGGCATTAGGTATTATTGACTATTCGTCTACATAGAAATATTTGTGCATATAGATGTCCTGAAAATCATATCAATGTATATGCCATCATTCGTTAATTTTGGCAGTGGTACCTTTACCTACATCATGCTATCCCTTTTATTTCTTCTGCTTTATTTTTCTCTAAATTCTGTGCCAGAATTTCTGAAATATAAAAGGATAAGCTTGTCAAACATTGACAGCTTTTTTATTATGTTCCTTTAAGGTATACTATGTACATGTATGTTATATTTCAATCCATTGAATACTGAATTCCCTCATTCTCACAAGCATAAAAACAGGGGCCAACCGGTTCCAGTAGGTAAAGGGTTAATTTGATTTGTATAAATTTTATTTTATTTATAATTTTATTGTTAAATGTATGCATGTCTCTACTCTAAAGAATGAGTAAGGACTTAATTAAACTTTCTCATTAAGATTTGTACCGTGAGACTACCATAAACCCAGACCCTGAGCCTCTGACACCCAAGGAGCTTGATAGACAGAACAAGCTAGGAGAAGAGAAAGCTGTAGAACTGTTCATCAATGAAGCTTCATTAGCTGTGGATGAACCCGGATATAAGCTGCATTCTGCTGCTCTTAAGGTTTGATATAGTCAGCCTTAGAATCTTCAATACTTTTTTTACCTTCGAACCGTTTCACAAAGTGTTTTTTTCAATGACGAATGACTAACATCAGTGATAAATCTGCTGATAACCAATCAGAAGCAAGGAGTAGCTTATAACAGTAGCTTGTAACTTGGTATTGGTATCAAGTTTTATGAAACAGGGCCCTGATTTATGTTCTTTTTGATCCTATAAATTCATAAAAGGAAGCATGCTCTTTGAGCAAAAAAATGCTGTGCTGTTATCTACTCATAAAATCTCTTCTGAAAAGGGAACTCATCACCGGAAGAAATATATATCTTGTTTATGGAGTTGTCTCCCAAATTCTGTATGACACATTTAAGTGGTCGATATTTGAAGAGCATGCAGTTGCCCTTTTCTCCCTTGTCAATCATTTTTGCTTTTTAAAATATTTTTTTTTCTCACTATATTTTTAGGCATTTAACATTTCAGTTGCTTTCTTTGCCTCTGCATGTTTGCTCGTTTGCCACACAAGCAATTTTGCACAGAACAATAAGCACCATTTGACTGAAGGATTGCTTCGTGCCACACAATGGCTTTGCAAAATAACACCATTTCTGGTTTTGATTAGCTCCATGACAACCCATTTAACCCTTTGCTTACAGGAACCGGGTGGTCCCTGTGTGAAGCCTATGAGACCTATAAAAATCAGTAGTCAAAGGGTTAACAATGGTAGAGAATAATCTTACAATGGAAATGGTTAAAGAATCTTGAAGCCATTATTTGGTATATCTATCCCTTGATAAATACAATGTGGCACAGGGATAATATACGTGTGACATATGTGTGTCATGTGTGCACACTACTTTAAGGTTAAAGGTATAGACCAGTTCTGCAATTGCATTGTGAAAGAAACGTTGTGGAATTAATCAGAAAAGGTTGGTCATCTATTGCAAGGTTCTGGAATCATTAAAATGATAAGAAATTTGGCCCAGTTTTGGTAAAGTTACAAGCACTGTACACAGAAAGATGCATATCGGACTACCGTATGCAATATCTATCCAGTCCAGATAGATATGATAATTTGAACATGTACCAAACATATCAATTAGTACCGGTAGGACATTTTCCGGCAAAATTTGTATTATCACTTATTAGTCAAAACATATTCTTTCACATGATTGGTAATATAAGAGCTTCCATTTCATTTTTTAAGAGGGGGATGTTTCCAAAATTGGTCTAGCTATACCTTTAAATCTTTGTCAGTATTGAGTCTCTTCCTTCATTTGTTCTTCTACAGTCAGAGATGAAAGATGAAGAGGAGAAATGCAGAATTAAAAATGAAAATCTCTTGAAAGCTGCATGTCACAAGAAGGTAATATATTTCGTCAGAACTTTGATGGCCTGCATACATTTAAAAGTAAAACCTAATATCCATACTTTCTATGTATCCATAGGTAGTTGCAACCTCAATAGTAATTCTTTACCACACGGTGACATTCAGTTAAGTATTGTCATCATATATCTAAAAACATTGTATGCTTATTTGCTTAAGAATTTTTGTCACCTGACAACAACTGATGTATATTTAAAAAAATGTAATTGTTTGGAGCAGCTAAATGTCTCATATTGCTCTATTGGCCAAGAAAGAAAAAAATGTGATTTTTAAAAATTCATTTCTAATGTCTGTTGTAGTTGATATTTCATCTGCAGACCTGGTATACAATAGTTTATATTAAATGGAAAATCTTCGTACCTTCTTGTTTTGATCAAATTCTTTCAAATTTTGTATTAACTCATTGCATAAGCGATATACGGTAGTCCTTTGGAATCATGCACCCATGCAGGTTCGGATGTACCAAATTGGCAAGATATACTAGAATGCATGGTGTTCCTATTATTGTGTTTTTATCTAGATTCTGGAGGTAATGGAACACATCCAGGAGAGTACTGATAGCAATCACGTGGTACTACCCCTAAACGAGACCGATCTAACAGACAGGTAAGGATCTACAATGAGGTTGGTATTAATTCTTTTTGATTGTTGTTATTAAAATCTTTGTTGTTGCTGTTCCTGTAAAGGTGATCTGTGTTTAACAAGCTGCACTTTTTTTACAGACCACCTTGTTTCCACAATTTCAATGTCTCTATAACTTTCTTGTTATTGTTGATGCATTTATCCTAGGTGACGATGAACTTGTTGTTACTGTTCATGAAAGTATCATTTTCATGCAAGTGGAAATAAATAAATAAACCTTTAATCTTGAATTCAGCTCATTAGGGATATAGTCACTTGGAGTCTGCCATTTTTGTTTGGATGTACATGCATCAGAATCTGTGCAGCACCTGCATGTAGCAATTAGAATGAATGTTTTAAGAGTAGGAGTGCTTCTCCCCATTTAAATCCTCAGGAATAGTTGTTCTAAATCAAGTATTTATGATGTGTTACATATATTTGTGTCATGTATTTTGAATATTTATAAATACATGCTAGAGCAACACTAGAATGTGCAGATACTAATGGAAGTGTTAGTTATTTAAAAAGAACTCTTTTTCTATGATTATTTAAACACAACGATATAGTTTCTCATATCTTTTAAAATGTATTACGTATTTGTACAACGTGTGACCAAAACAAATTTCCATGTATTCTGGTGAATTTTGATGAATAAAGAGAATTGAATTGTATATGTTGTAGAACAATACATACATTTTTGTGCCTACTAGAGAATAGTAGTTTTGTGAATCATGTTCTTTTTTAATCACTTTGTCATTATTATACAGTAGGCTTGCGGGTGCACCATGTGAGAGATAGAAAAAGGATTGAGGAGTCCTGAAAATTACTGACTCTGTAATCTTTCTTAGGGGTGTGTAGTCCTGAAAAGGACTGTTTGTTATCTTTCTTAGTGTATAGCTCTAAGGAGAACCATAGCCATTATTTGTCATTATTGTTCTCCATAACTTCTTCTTTTGACATGCACTTACTTCAGGTTGACAACTGCTCTAGATCGGGCCAAAGCAATGTACCAGGACGCTATGGTGAGACATTGTCACTGCTTTCTTGTTATAGAATTGTCTCTTTCAGTCTTGGGTGATTTTGATTCAGCATAACTTTCAACAAAGACATATTTTGTTGCTCTCACTTTTTANATTCAGCATAACTTTCAACAAAGACATATTTTGTTGCTCTCACTTTTTACACACCCGTAATAATGTGGTCATATGAAGACACATGCCTATCATCGTTTAGAAGTTCTTGATTTATAAAAGATTTCTGTTAAAACAATAAAAATATATTTTCTGTAGTAATTTTCTCATGCTTTTTTTTCTTCTAACTGTAGCATCAAAATATCAGAAAGTATTTGTACCATGGTACATATTGACAAATATTACTATATTCATTGATATGTCATTAGATTAATAGAGAAGTAACTTAACATGAATTCCATACCTTTATCACCAGAAATGTAATCTTGCTTCGCATTACCTCTTTGACTGACTTTTCAACCATTTTGGTTTTTAAAAAGGGGAATAATACCATTTATTTGGATACCGTTTATTTGGATATCACTTTTTGCTTTCTTCAGCATGATTTTATCAGCAGTCAGGTGTATCACTCAGGTGTCATGGAGTTGGATAGGCGTCTTCAGGCTCTCTGTGCACAGAGGAGGCAGGATAATGTAGAAGCATACTCTAGAGAGGTAACACAATCAAACCTGCATATGAAGGCTGCTTGTGAATTTTTAGTTGCTTTACTGCTGTTTGGTCTACAACCAATTTGTCTGCTATCCACGTGATCTAATCTCCAATGAGTCTACTTCCCATTTCGTCTATAACTGCTCATTTAATGTAATTTCCAGTTTGTCTAATGCCCATTTTGTCTACTATTTATATCAAGTTCAAGTTCAGTTTATTTCACGTCCAATAAAAAAACTTACAGCATTATAACATTCAAATATTATTATACAAAATGCAATATATATAAAATATAATAAGAACAAATACAACAACAACGGTAACACTAAAAATAATTAATGGGTGGAGTGGATGTGAGGGACCAATAAAGGCCATTGACCTTTCTAGGCTGGTCCCCCTTTTCTACAAATCTATAAGTAAAATCTTCAGTAATTAAAAGCAAAATATTGACAATATAGACATTACAATATAGACATTATATGGTAATAATAATCGTCAATTGATTATTCAACATTATGGATAGTAGACGGGCTAGGTGTAGACCATATGGGAATAGAGTACTTGGGTAGTAGACCAAATGGCAATTTAGTTTAGGGAAAACCTTGGATGGAGGACATCTATATTGAAAGCTTGTAGTCTGTCCATTGAAATTACATATAACTCAAGAGAGCAGCCAACATTGTTATAAGAATATCTGATTTTGATCAATTACTGTTTTAGAGAAGAGGTGCAACATAACCACTCATTAAATATTTGAAACCAGAAACTTTGGCTACCTAAACTTCACAAAATTGTGGCAGGATCAATTGATGCTCTAAAAAAAAAATATATATAAATTGAAAACTATGAAATCATTAGATTGCAACCTGTATAGTCATGAGTTCCTTCAACACTATTTCCAGCGTGATGGTCTTTTTTAAGTCCCCTGAAAACATCATCAGGTCGTTACTTTTAAAAAAATATTTAAAAAAACTTTCTAGATCATGGGGAGTTCTTAAGGCATTCTTTTGTACGGAGAGGGCAGAAGGAGAAATATTTCTAGTCAGTTTTATTGAAAATCCTACATTTTGTTTGTATTGTACATGATTTTACAGGTTGAAGCTCCACTCAAGGTAGCAAAGCAGGTGTCGCTTCTGTCGGTTGATAACTATGAAACAGTCTTTAGTACAACCAGATTTGTGAGTATATACATTTTTACATAAAATGATGTATACCAGTGACAATACAAGAGCTACAAGTGTTAAATGCACAAAGGGGCATCATTTATTGTCATGTATAAGTTGTCCATTATGCTTATATCAATTCAAACTGTGTGTTGTCGGTGTTATGTTTTTGTTTTTTATATTTTTTCAATTCACAAGGAAAAGTGAAGAACCTGTATTTTGAGGCTTTATCTTAAATGGGAAGGGGTATGCTGCGTCTGTGTGATGTTATCAAAATCTGTTTGTATTCTCTTTGAATCGTTCCATTGCCCTCCTCCTACATCTTTCTTTCTCTGTCTATCTGTCTCATTCTCTCTCCCTTATTCTGTCTATCTCTCTCATTCTCTCTCCCTTATCCCTCCCACTCCATCCATCTCTCTTTTTTAATCTCTCCATTTCCCACTTATTCAATTGGTGTAGATCCGCAAAGTTTGTCTGCTGAATCTCAACGAAGGGAAGCCCAAGAATTGGCCCAGTGACCTCAAGGCTAGCATCATTGACCTCTTCATCCAATCTGACCCTGACCTTCAAAGGGTCATAAGGTCAAGGCAAGGTTTCTGGTCATCCTTAATTGGGTTTTTCCAGTGGATTATGAGCCTGTTTAGATGATAAATCAGGGATTAAATGATAGTTTACAAGTTCATTCTGATGTGATGTAATATCATTGACCATCTTAAAAAATCATCGCACCCCGCCCCTACAACACCAATACAAAAAACCACAACTCACAGTCAAACCTTGAAGTAAACACAAAAAGTGGGCACTGTAAACAGATGGCCTAGCTTTCTAGTCAAGTTCTTCATTACATGTTTTCTTCCAGAGGGAGGAAATGTAGCTGACCACACGGAGACAGGTGGCTTTTATATAGAGGTGGATGCTATAGGATATATTGTCCACCTGTGTATTCATTTAAGTAAGAGCATTAGTTGTTTGGTTTGCCACCCCTCTGGGTTGGTCCATGTATTTCTTATAAGTAATAACATATAATGTGGTATAATTTGCTAAATAATCGTGTCATTGATAACAAAATATAAAAGGACATGTGCATGAACGTGCTAAAAAAACTACATGAAAAGTTTTATAATATTAAGTTTGAAGTATAAAGTATATATTGTTTATTGTTTGTGATGTATTGAGTATTGTGGATATATTATTTTCTGTTTACTTTTTGAAAAACGAAACTGGTTTCTATGTCATTGATTGCCAAAAATAAGATTTGATTACTTTTGTGTGGCCAACATATACTTTGGGAAGTTAACTCCCAGTTGCATTACATAAAGTGTAGTGATATATTGTCATATCATGTTGATTTGTTATTTCAACCATTGTTATCATCAAAGATGTAGTATGGTATCTAGAACAGATGTTGCACATGCATTATGATAATTAAAAAATGAATGTGAGACCCATTGCTCAATGAGTCCACAAGTTTTGATGAGAGACACAGTGCAATTTATAAAGAATGAATTAAAGATGTGTGCTAAATATAGCATTTGTTACTTACAACGTATTGTACAGTGCAAATACATTGTATAATGAATAGCTGTATTGTTGTTGTGCTATGAGAATAATCATCTTTAGTTTTTTGTACCTGAGAAATTACTTTTTTCATTCAAATTATTCGATTTCAAGTGGCCCTCTTAAATAGGAAAACAAGAATCCCTGTTACAATTCTCATTTTAATTAAGAAAAGTCTACAAATTAAAAGTTCATAATTTGGTATATTTTGTAATATGTTTGCCTCTTATTTTCACTACTGACTTTTCTAGATGTGTATTTTTGAGAAGCCTTTATATGATAAAAATCATATTCTGAACTGTTGTATCATTGTTCACATGTAATTGTCACCATAGCTTTGATGAAACATAAGATGTGATATCAAAGTGACAAATGAATAACAATATTAAATAAAGTCTTTCATTTCTGTGTGAAAACTTGTTCAGGTTGATTAAGAGTCAGACATTTGCAAATGCATAAGTATTGGCATAAGAATATACATCAATCTGTTTGTAATACATATATTTGTGTTGTTATTCTGTCTTGTGAATAAATATTTCTTAATCAAATTAGATCAAAATGATAGACATGTGATTGTTGAGAGAGAGAGAAAGAGAGAGATTCAATTTTTATTCTCCATATATGATGCAGAAATACAAAAGGTGAGAGAGAGAGAGAGAGAGAGAGTATCCTGACATGGAAAGTGAAATTAAAAAATAAACCGAAAAATCAACATCTACAGGGAAAGGATCATCATGCTCTTCTTATTTTTCTGGTAATATTCAAAGGGCTATGTAGCCTATGTAGAAGTCACGAAGATGAACTAATATAACAGTACAAGCAGTGCAAGGAATTTTTATAGGGATAAGGGAATCGGAGTTCATGCAGGTCTTCAGTTGATTGGGCACGTTTAACTGCTGGCTTGTTTCTTAACAACATGATACAAGAAATGAAATTGAAACCTTCATTTGAAAACTAATCTCGGTCAGGACTGTCGGCATTGCGTCTTGATGTTCACTCGCTCGGGACTGTCCCCAAACACGAATGACCTCATCATGCCCCCGTTGGATGACGTCATCGGAAAACAGGCAGAGGATATTCCGTCTGAGGTGGCATTTCCAACATGGCTGAATTCTGGTAAGCGATATTCGATACAAGCGATTGTTTTGCTGTTCCAACGTTTATTTTTTATCCAAGACTAGGTCTAGTTATATATTTTGTGAAAATACGTTAAAAGTATTGTATCTTACAGTAGTTGCTTGTATGGCATTGACATTTCTGGTAAAAGAAAGAGATTTGTTCGACAACAAGATTGTATTTATTATCGTTGATGTGCAGTTGCTGTGTGTCTGCTAATGGGCGAGCGTGTATGAACGGTAGGCCGTAGGGCACGCCTACGCAGTGGCGATGTTGTGGCTTGCCTGCCGGGAGGATTCCGCGTGGATGACATGGACCGTAGTCTAATAATAGTAATGGGATGAAATTAATTTCGGTTTGTAGTTGATTTACTGTAATACTGGTAAATACATTTAAGGCGCTTGTTCAGTAAGGTATCCAAAATATATCTAGATCTATGACCCATAACTCCGGCGTGGAGATGTCCAAATAAAGATCATGAGTATAAAAGTTGTTAGACTAGAATCTATGTTTATTAGACTATCTCAGTCTAGATCTATCTGTTTCGTGTCAATTTTCTTGTTATTTTTGGAGTATTTTTCGGAAAAACAATGATATTAGTGTACACATTTTTTTCCAGGTTTCATGGCAAACCGCTGCAGAATACAAGTGCGTAGGCTACTGAGTGATGGTGGGTTGCGGGCAGGTGTGCGCGTGCGCCTGTGTCAAGTAATCTACCGTAATGTCTCAGATCCTTACTTCACACAGGCGCGCGCCCGCCCGCAACCCAGCATCATTTGTACAGTTTAAAAAACATTCTGTTCTGTTACTTGTTAATTATTAATTTAATCGACTGATGTTTGACAGATTTGGTTTCTGAAAGACTGTCGGGGTAATTCTAAGCTATAATTTAGAAGCTAATTTACACTAGTTACATACAGTATTCAGGCCTGTATTTCTTTTATTAATTACTGCCTTCCTCCAACAGTAATTCTTTCTTTAATTTTTTTTTTTTACATCGCTGCATGCTGAATTCAACAAATATTTTCAACAATTTGTAAAAGAAAGTATATGAAAAAATGTAGATTTTGTAATGGCCTCTGTTTTTTGTTTGTGTGCTAACAAACAATTTATACTTTTTAAAGACGGAAAATCCATCTTGCTCTCATGTGAATATGTGCTAGATTCATGCAAATGTCAATTTATCAGTATTTTAAGGATTAAGGGTAAATTTTCCTAATTATTAGAGCCCCTCCTATTCCTAATTCTGCAGTGCCATCTGTTACTTCATAATCATTCAAAATTAATTCTCTCCCCCCCCCCCCCCCATTTATTTGCCCTATTACTATTAGCTATTACGAACATAAGGGTATATCAATTTCTCCTCCTCTGTTCAGACTGAGGCTCATTCAGACATGACAATGGGAAACCAACAGCATTTTTTTCCTTCATAATGACAAGTATAATATGCTTTACTTTTCTGTATCTTATTTTGTGGGCAAGAAATTGCCATTCATTACC
The DNA here is from genome assembly GCA_003118195.1 of Hemicentrotus pulcherrimus. NCBI lineage: Eukaryota > Metazoa > Echinodermata > Echinoidea > Camarodonta > Strongylocentrotidae > Hemicentrotus > Hemicentrotus pulcherrimus. The sequence goes on from BEXV01000909.1 coordinate 51,284, forward strand.
TGTAAACAAAAAACATGGTGGCTTTTTTCGTGCAGCGCCATATCTAAACAAGCCTTTACATCCTGAGCACTGTGGGAGTAGGGGAAGGTATTACCTAGCCAGCACTGAGTCAATCCAAATTTCCTGTTTGAGAGTCTAATCCTTGTGCTTAAATCTAAGGCTTCCTCCCTTCTCTCCAGCCTTCTCTTCAGCCTTCGTTCCCATACTAATGAGGTATCATTGATAGCCACACATTTTTGTTTTGTTCACAGACGAACATCTTGTTTGTTCCAGGTGTACTCTTTTTTTTTCTTCATCCTACCTTGGAACACTACCCCCTCCCCTATATACCCACACACATACACCTTCTCTCTCTCTCTCTCTCTCTCTCTCTCTCTTTCTTTCTCTCTCTCTCTCTCTTCCCCTCCCCTTTTCCCCCTCTCTCTCTCTTTCCCCTTCCTTTCCCTCTCTCTTTCCCCTTCCTTTCGCTCTCTCATTCTCTTCCTCTTTCTCAGTCTTTTTTTCCCACAATCTCACTTGCCACTGTTCTCAAATATCTGTGTATCCGAATGAAATGACCAGTTAATTTGATCATGTTTTGGCTTTTATACTTACCGGTAGCAAAAATGCAATGGAACAGTGTTGACAAATGAGATGAAGAGAAACAACATTTATATCATGGATGTAGGAACAAATGCCATTGTAGAAGTACATTATACATGTTAATGATGTCATAGGAGCTTAGGATGGTGCAGTTCATTACATTAATGATATGTGTTTTGACGGTCTTAACTCTTCACTTTCTATATCATTATGATCACATTTCTTGCAATCTTTTAATCTAGCTCGTATTTTCATCTACTTACAGATCTATACTTAAATTTGGAAAGAAAGGCTAAAGTACTCTACTTCCAAAGCGGATTAACCAATACTGCCAGCTCCATTTTCCTGGGTCCATAAATAGACAAACACGGCTACCCATCTGGATTTCTCAACCGTATTCACCAAGCAATTGGACAATCAGAGGAAATCGCTGTGAAGAAAACTTTGCAGAATACTGATTTTCCGCTCACATATGATGTGAAGTATAGAGCCAAGTGTGGACTGCTCTACCAGATTGTATGTAGCGAAGGATCACTGTGAGACTTTAAGGTCGAAACCATGTTTGCCAAATTGAAGAAGAAGATTGAGGAGGAGGAAGGGGTGCCGGAAGGAGACCTCAAGCGTAGCACCAGTCAATCGGGTAGAAACACTGGGAGGAGAGAGAGTCTGCAGAGGGCAGGTGAATCGACTTCAAGCCTCAACTCATGGGGGAGTACATCAAGCCTGACTGGGGCATCCGCTGCTTCTGCTACTCCTAAACAGGTATGTCATTATCATGCTAGTGAACTTCAAGAAGATATAGATGGTCTTTTTGCTGGCGGTTTGGAACATGTGATGTGTAGGCATATTCTCTACATTGGTATTTGTAAACCAGATTGATAATTATTCTCAGGTTGAATAGTTAAGCCTCATTCTTTTACAAGCTCTGTTTGCTCTGAGCTGAAAAAGCTCAGCAAAACATAATATTTACAAACATTTTTTTTTTAATCAACGAAAATAATCAAGTCTTGCGAGTCATATTCACTTCTGTTTTCTGATGCCAGATAGCGATAACTTTCTCTTTCTGTTTCATAATTTATTTCATGTTATTATGTGTCAAATTAATAACCAATTCAACCGTTTTCACCAGCCAAGATATCATGCAAATGTGATGATGATACCTTTGAATTTGAGTGTGACTCTAATGCACATTTCCATGTGATGTAGAATTAATAAATGGCCTTTCTTTATTTCGCTTTCTAACAAGCAGAATGATGTCAGTGCCAAAAAGGAGAAACTCCAAGCGGAAATCACCAAGAAAGATGAGACGATACGAAAGCTGGAATCGAAGCTGGACGAATACTCGTTACTCTTGAAAGAAGCTGTCCGCAATAAAGAGAAATCACAACTCCTCCTGGACAAACATCAGGAAGGTATGCATTGACATATTATTGTGTCTTATACTTTGACACCCTTCTGTATTGTGTATAATGCAAAATGTGATAAAATAAAACAATTTTAGGCTTGTTCACATATGCCAAGATAAACCAAGTTTTCTACTGCATATGTGAATCAGCCTTTAAGAATCAGGGACCTGTTGCATAAAACTTACCATTGATGATAACTTTGCCATCAATGGTAACTACCATGGTAACAGGGCTCATCAGCCAATCAAAGTCAAGGTTTCCATTTGGGTTTTAAATTCCTTCTGCCGTTGTGGTTGGTAATTAAGTTCACTTGACTGCTAAGAAAGCGACCAGTGGACACCTATAGCTCCTATAAGTCCTGAATCAGGGACTTGGGGTTAATGTATTACGGTTACCAGTTTAAATGCTATGTTTGTAACTATGTGGAGAATACCTTACCAAGTGCATCAGCTAGGTTTTAGAACAGGGACCCGTTTTTCAATGACAACTGTTCGGTTCAGTTCAGTTCAGTTCAGTTCAGTTTATTGATTTTTCTCAAGCATAAAAACAATATTATAATATATACAGAAAACGGCAAATATACATAGTAAGAGAAAAAACAGAAACTACAAAAAAGTTTATAAAAACTTGTATGGCGTAGTTCCCAGTAAAAGACAAAAATCAGTGACAAATCTGTTGATAACCAATCAGAAGCAAAGGATTTCAGTAGCATATAACAAAAACTGTCATTTGTCACTGATGACAAGTTTTGTGAAACGCCCCCTGGAATCTCCCAGACCTCTACTCCACAACTGGGATAAAGTCAGTACCCTTTTCAATAATGCCAACCATAGTTATTGTATTCAATCTGATGATACGTTTTCCCACTCTGCATTCTAGAGGCTGCTAGGAGGGTCCAGGAGATAAATGAGGAGTTCCAAGTGAGGAGAGCAAAGATGGCTGATAAACTGAGCCTAGCGATCCAAAAGAAGGAAAATGAACTCCATGATAAAATGGTGGCTCTAGAAAGTGTAAGTATTTCAGTCCCTCAGTGTGAGGTATTTTAAACTATCAATCTGCCCATGTGCTATGTGATTTGTAGAAGTAGACGTTGGAAATGTAGTTGACATCATTTTGAATTGCATTTTCGTATTTATGTTTAAACTAAAATACTTAGGGACTTCTATTTCATAGGCCTGAAGTTTTCTTTCTTTTAATGGTCAAACTAGAAATATTTTATTCCATACGTATGTGAAAGATGTCATTCCATTGCAAGTACTGTGTCATTATTTAGTACAGTGAAACCTGTCTATTAAGACCACCCAAGGAAGAAAAGAAAAGTTGTCTTTATAGGCAGGTGGTCTTTATGTTCAGGTTCCTTTAATACATGTTGCAATGAGAAACCATTTTCAAGGGAAACAAAAAAATGTGGTCTTTATAGACAGGTGGTGTTTCTATACAGGTGGTCATGAAAGCAGGTTTGACTGTATTTTGCCTTGTGTAGGGGTGACTGGAATACAGAAAGATCAGAAAACTAACCACTAGGCCAAATCTCGTCTCCCTAGGTGGAAGGGAATTTTATATATCATATCTTTTTAGTTTTTTATTGCAAAAAAAAACTGTGTGAAATTAGAAATGCCCCGCAATCAGAATATTTAAACCCCGGGTTTCGACGTGACGGTCGAGGACCGGACAGGTAACCGTTTTCGACTCAGGCCTAGTGGGGCCTGGAACGTACAGTTCAGTGACATTGTCCTCGTTTGAATTTTGCAGGAAAATGCAGATCTTCAACAGAAACTCAAGAAGGCAGAGATGCAAACATTTATGAAAAGAGAAGATAATGATGAACTACAAGGCTTCCAAATACAAGAGCTTGCCAAAGTCAAGCATATGGTAATCTAACTCTTTTATCTTTTTATATGATTTTTATGAATTAAAAAAAATGTAAAAATCTTCAGTTTTTGGAAATGGTGCTGACGTGGCTAAAGGCTATTTTAGTATTAAGTAAACTTACAGATTTTTTTTTTGGGGGGGGGGACCAGCATAGTGCACTGTAACTGATTCATAAGCTCTGTGTAGTAACATTTATTCAGTTTGCAATAGTTTGTTTATGATAAAATGATTAACTTTTCTATTAGAGAGACAATTCTTACAATTCTATCATGGTGAGGCATTAATGACATGGATAGAGGGAGTTGCTCATGATTTTTGTTGTTGTAATTCTCTGCCCCTGCATTGTTATTACTTCTTGCAATATTACAATTTCCATTGTCGTTTATTTTTGTGTGTGATTTATTATAGTTTGTCAACAGTCAAGAAGAGCTTCATAAATGCAAAGCAGATCTAGACCACGCAAGAGAGAAGCTTGAAGAGAAGACCAGGCAACTATCCACCTTTGAGATTGACCTGCAAAGCGCCCAGACCAGCCTATCCAGCATCACCAAAGAAAGGTATGGACGAGAAGTGGTCACAGTACTTTAAAGCCCCACTGCACTACTTATATCTACTTGTGAACTCTATTTAGCAAACAATACCTAAGCGATGAACATAGGTCCCCATGGTTCCCTTTTTTATAATGTTGATTTAGAGCAGATTTGATGAGACAACCACCTGTCAGTGACCATGCAGGGAGGTCTAATCCCTCCTGGCCAAACTAGTGCAGATAGGCTTTAAACCCCATTGACATAATTGGTAACACCCCATAAAACATAAAGGAAGCAACATATTATTTTCCTTTATTTTAGTCACTGACTAAAAATAACTATAAACATTCAGTGAAAATTTAGTAAGATTGTTTTATGATTCGACTTCTTCATTGACAATTTTAGTCCCATAGGCGGTTTTAGGTGCCAATATATTAGACAAAAGCTTGGTTTCCACCTGAGATAATATTTTTAAATATTATTCAAAACTTTTTCTCCTGAAAATATTTTTTTTCTCAATGTTGTATGTACATGTTGGTACCATGGGAGTTTAAAGGTCACATGTGTGTTGTTTGACTTTAAAGTTTAAAGAGAAGGTCGAGTTCTAGGGAGAGGTGAAAAATAATTTGAAAGCGTTTTCATTGTTGTTATGGAAGTGTGAAAGAACATCAGAGAAAACATGTTCCCTGAAAAGTATTGGCTCTTCAAATGCCTTAATACTCTAAATATGACATGTAACGGCTTAAAATTGAGGACCACATTTTTATGCCACATGTTTGTGTAGTCCCATATACATCTTTCTGTGTACAGTGCTTGTTACTTTTACCAAGACTGGTCCAAATTTCTTATCATTCTGATGATTCCAGAATCTTGCAGTACACACCAATACTTACATGTATATGCTACATGATCAAATTTTTCTGATCAATTCCACACCGTTTCTTTCACAATGCCATCGCATGACCAGAACTCAACTTTATCTTCAATTCCTCCCTCTCGTGCCACAGAGATGATTTCTCAAAGGAGATGACGGAGCAATCCAATCAGATCCGTAAGCTGGGCAAGGAGAAGGCAGCCCTGGAGGAGGCCATGAATAGCATCTCAAAAGAAAGCCAAGAGGTAAGGACTGTGTAGGATCAGATCACTTAGTTATTAGTGATCATTAGTGGTTTGAATTAAAATCTAGCTGTTCCTATTTTATAGAAAGCTGTTGGTTAATGATATGTGTAAAGGACACAAAAGGTGAAAAACCTGGATTTTTAGTCATAGATTTTAATGGGTTGCTTTTTGCGACATTTTCGTGTAGTGAGTAGGTATGAAGAATCAGAATATAGCATCATTGTGATCACATCTTTTAAGAGAATATGGAACAGAGATAAGTGAATAAATAGGTAGACATACTAGAATATGTCATTAGATTTATCGGAACATTCATAGAAAAATTAATGCTTTCAAGAATTGTTGATGTGCATCGTTTAGATTTTTCATTGCATGCTAATGATGATATTTTAGTAGCAATACTAGTAAAGTTTCACCTTTAGAATCTGTTTTAAAGATAGATTTTATAAATGTGTAAATAATTCTAGAATGTTTTAGTCTTCTGAAATTGAAATGTTAACCTTGACAAGAAACTTGCATGATGATTTTGTTGTTCTTGTTTCATTCTTTACACATCCTTTATATGCATATTTCTGCATGCTTTATGAGATTCATATATATATATATATATATATATATATTTTAAGTAACTTGAACCCTCCATACTTTCCAATTTTAAAGAAAAGGCCTGGGTTTTAATACCATTTCATTGCATGTAAAAAAAAACACATCATGTTTCATTTGTCCAATGGCAATACTCACATCAAATATTCTACTTTCATCATCTTCTTTCACTGTGGAAAGGACATTATTGTCTGTTTACAGCTAATGGCCCTAGTGCCCTTTTCATACCCAACTGACACTTTTCTTGTAATATAACTGTCTGTTGAGAACCAGAAAGATGTTGGCTCTAAAGGCCAGGGGGGTGTTTCACAAAGATCCTAAGTCGAACTTAACTCTAAGTGTGACTTAAAAATTATGGAAAGCAATTTGTAGCCTTAAATTTCAATATATTCAAAAGTGAAAAAACAAGTATTTTAGACTTTTCATAAATTCCACAGCAAGAACAGGAAATCTCCCATGATAATAGAAAATATGAATGATTTGAATCAATATTTTATGCCTTTTAAAATAACTTTTACAAAATATTNTGTCTGTTGACAGCTAATGGCCCTAGTGCCCTTTTCATACTGAACTGACATTTTTCTTGTTATTTAACTTTCTGCTGAGAGCCAGAAGGGCGTTGGCTCTAAAGGCCTGTCTTCATCAGACCCAAGTGGCAAAAAAACCCGCTATTTTCAGACTCGGGATATTTTCCCAAATCTCGAAATCGCTTCTTCACCCGACTGATACTCTTATCATAAAGTAGCTCCGACTGGCGCAAATGAATCCACTATTTCCGAAATAGCGGGCTATTTTGGAAACAAGACCAATATTTCCCAGAATATTTTCTCAACCAAATAGCCGGCTAATTGCAACTGCGGGCTGATGAAGACACACATAACCTGGCTAATTTGAGATCGGGCTAGTTAAAATAGCGGGTTATTTTGCAACTTCGGTCTGATGAAGTCAGGCCTAATGTGAAAGTACGTGAGTGAAGGCCTACGAGTACCGGGCTCTTGGCAGACGGTTTTCATATACAGTATAACCTTTTCGTATAACCCCTTCATGTTGAGACAACCAGTGAAGTAATACCGGTTATTACCTTTCTTGGGTGAATCACTGTTTATCTCGTTACCTGTTAAATAGTAGACATATTCATGTACATGTACATTTTTGTGTGTATGGGGAAGAGGCTATAATCTGAAACATTATCATCATCACACACTCACTTTTGTGCATCAAATACTTGCTTTTGTTTTTAATACATTGAGCTTGAAGTAAAGCAAATACAGGTATTAACATGGTTTTCCCTCAACTTCTAACATTGATATTTCCTTAATATTGATTGTACCCTTTATTCTAACCATGTCTATGTCATTGCTTGTACACTTGTTGTATTTCAGTTTGCCATGATACTTCTGTTGTAACTTTTGCTCTGTATTTAATTTTGTTTAATCAGCTGTATTTACATCTGTATCTATAGTTCATAAAATTGCATTGTAATATGCAGTATAGGGCGGCATATCTACAGGCAGAAAACTTTATGTAATATCAACATGTATTATGAGAAAGAAGTCACCTCTTCGACATACGTGTGCTAAGTGAATTCTTCTTCCATCTTGGAAAAAAAGGAAAAGTGGTATGTTTGTTCATCAGGGAGAAAGATGTTTGTGCACACAAAATAAATTACAAAATAAGGATTCTTTGCCGTCATAACCAAGGTGTCATAGTCCTGAGGCTGAGAGTTCTTCCTTCCCGGGCAAATCTTAATCATAAAATATATTTGACAAATCAAACTCTGTTGTTTGGCAAATATTCATCAACTATTTAAACTGAATTAAATATTGCACGTACGTAGTCATCCATGCACATGAGGTCCAGAAATAAAGCTGTCTTTATGTTCCTTTATTGACATACTGTGTGCTTGTATATGAAGGAAAACCATGTCACTCTTATCACGTGCAAGTGGTATAATGTACATGTATGTACATGTGCGTGTATTGATGGCTTGTGATGATACTAGAAAAGCTCATAATGATTCCCATGGCTATCCTATCTTTGCTTTCATGACAAATCTTTTTATACAATCATCTTAAATATCATCTTTTACAACTTAATTTCCTACAATTTCTAGAGCATTTTTTTCTTCTTCTGTTTCCAGTTGTTCTATTTTTGCTCTTATAGTTGGTCGTTCATAAGTTTTTGTAAACTTTGTTTTATCTTGGCTCTATTCAATTTGAGTGCTTATTTTCTATTCAGTCATTCTATTTTGGCTTCCATATACTACCAGTCTAATCAGCTTTTAGGTTCATCTTATTAAATTCATTATTCCCTTCCAGTTACCAGTTATCCCATTTTGACTTTCGTAATCATAATTAATCATTCTTAAATTCACATTTGTTCATGGCTACGTCCATTGCCTTGGTTTCCATTTACTTTGAAAATTCTAACTTGCTCAAAATTCATCCATAAAAGAAGAAAAAAAAAAAGAAGCATTAAAAAAATAATTTCTAATGCTTTCCCAAGACATCGGCCCAGGTTGTTGTACTACAAGAGAAATTAGACCGCCAAGACGACGCCTTCAACCTGCTCAAACACAACAGTGAAATTCTTAGAAATCAGGTAGAATATAGTGTCCATGTACATGTTTGTATTATATGAACATATATATTGGTTAAAAGAACAACTAATATATACTAATAGCCATAGGTATGTAAAGAATATATTGATTTATGCTTTACCACAATAATATTGAAATTCATTGAAGTCTGGTAGAATACAGTTTTCTTGCACATATATTTTGGTCAGAAGAACAACTAATAACATGAACTAACAGATATGTGAATATTATTGATATACAAGGACTTTCTAAAGCAAGATATGTAGTATCTCTTTACACTATGATTGGTATTGAGGAATAACTAATATCAGGACACACACTTACTTGTATAGCAGTCTAGGGCACATGGGTATGGAATTCACAGTTTTTGTAATTTGTTTAAAATGAAATAAAGACCCATACCCAAAGTTGTCATTCCATTCCCCCTTTAAAAAATATGTTGATGTGGAGCCCTGCAGATATACAGTACTAAACTTTGTTAACCTAGCTTGATTTTTTATATTTTAGTTCAGAAGAAATTATTTGAAGCTGCACTAAATATTTCATTAAACTCATCAACGTTTTACTTTATTTTAGAAGTGATTTTTATTATAAATAAATATTATCATCTACCGGTATATCATTCAAGAAAGTTATATACAAATAATATTAATATACTAATGGCAACATTGAATGATGTACATTATGAAACAGTACAAGTAGGTAATGTCTTAGAATTACAAGGATAGACAGAATTCAACTGTTCATGTCAACTAACATATTTTTGTCTCCCGGTAGAAGTGTAGTTGCATGTTCTTAGAAACAATTTTTCAATGAATAATTTCGCATATGAATTGATGTTTTGTATAGAGCATGGGATGTGATTCTAACACGTGCCCTGTTTGTAAACCTGACAAGAGAATGTGTTGGATTAATTGAACAAAAAAAAAACTTGTATAGATGTATTACAGCAAATACATGTATATGTTTCACCAGTAGATAAATCGGTATACCATAGCTCAACATTATTAAAAGATTTTTGGTTAGCAAAAATGTAGTACCGGTATTAAAGATACAAGTCATTGTAAGTGTGACAAAGTTGAGCAACAAATACATTCAACTTGACTCTTTTTAGTTGCCCAACACACATGTACATTTTGTTTCCCGTAGTTCATGGGCAACTGCTAATGTAGAAACACAGTTACAGCCTGAGTCATTGTTGATTTCCATACAATATTTTAGATCTTCATGCATGTAATAGTATGATTGAGCTTTAATACCGTAGCGTAAAACAGAATTCAGATAATGAAGAGCAATATCAAAACAGTATAATGTATAAATTTGGTTTGTTGGCGCCCTCCCCCGCCCCAATGTTTCTGATAAGATTACTGTGTATTCATATATATTTTTTAAGGTGAAGGCTGTACTGATTCTAATACTGCAGTCACACCTCTAGACCCATCCAGACCAACCGATTCTTTACCAGTTGGTACTACCGGTACATAATTTGTTTATTCGGTCTGTTGACGGTCCAATGTCAGTCCAGTGTTGGTCTGGTGTTGATCTGGGGGCCGTTTCACAAAACTTGTCATCAGTGACACATGACAGTTTTGTTAAAAGCTACTGAAATCCTTGCTTCTGATTGGTTATCAGCAGATTTGTCACTAATTTCTGTCATTTTTTATTAAAAAAAAACTTTGTGAAACTAATCCATGGTGTCAGGTCTCATCAGTGTGACTGGGGTATTCAAGTGAATGTTGTACTGCACATGGATATTGTATGTGATTCCCTGGAGCAGTTGACAAGTCACATAATTCTCGCATTATGTATTCGAGCAGGTCCACGCTATTTTGTCCCATACATTAATGATCACATCTAGGAGTTTGGTGTATCTGATCATTGTATTAAGTTAGTAAGTCTAAGAGCGTAGATACTGTAAGACCAAATACAAAATGACACATTTCATTTTTATGTTTATGAACTACCGTACACGATGGTCAGTAATGTATGGGAAAGTTTGCCAGTCTCAAATTGAGATATAACTCTCAAACAAATCTTTGAAGTGAGTTAACCTTCAACTCTTTCTATCCCACAACCGTTATCTTTCAGTCCAAGAAGGACAGCGCTGATCAGGAGTCTGAGCTAGGTCATCTAAGAGAGAAAGTAGTGACCCTAGAACAGAGATTACTGGACAACGATCTGTCCCAAGATGACCATGTCAAAGCCATCCAATCGGAGGTAAGAATAAGATCAATCCTTATTTTTGTAGGACAGCTGTTAAAAACTCTGAAAAGGAAAAGCAGAGGTTAATCTCTAAGGTTGCGTCAGCCACCTGCATGCGTATGTTGCCATTCATTGTTCAAGGAATAACTGTGCAAGCTAACTCCAGGGCCCTGTCTTGTAAAGAGTTGATATGAATCGAAACTTATTCGAAAATGATATCAATCGCAACTACCGTAATTAACGTTGTATTAACCGCACTTTTTTTACTGCAGGTAAACATCAAAAGTTGGGGGTGCGGTTTATACATGTTACACCCAAAAACAAAACAAAAAGTAAGTCAAAACCAGCACGAATTTGGACATATGGGACTACCATTATGGTACAGGACATTTCCCACACATTTTATCGACAATTTTACCTTGCATTGTTGACATGAAGACGCAAATAATCTTCCAAAAAAGGTCATAATCGGGGGTGCGGTTAATTAATGAGGGCAGTTTATACAACGTTAATTACGATATGTACCCCCATAAGAGATACACTGTAGGAGACTGCAAACTTGCGATTGATTAGGGGACTTACGATTGATTTATAAGACAGGGCCCAGGATTTCAAGCTCCTCACAGTTTCGAAATGTAAATCAGTTTGTTTTTTTCTTTCAAAATCTTTTGAATGTGATATGTATGATGATTAACTGTACTGTGTGTTGAGACAAATTGTTGGTAAAGAAAGACACAGGCAAATGTGTGACTCTGTTCCTTTATTTCTTCAGAGAGACAACCTTGAACAGAAGCTAGAAGAAATCAGAAAAGAACTAACTGCTGACAAAACCGAATCAAGTGAAAAAATTACCAGTCTTGAAAAGCAGGTGAGCAAATATTTGTTTAACATAACTGACTTTAAATTTAATTCTTTAAATTGTTTTTTGTAAAAACATGATCTTTGATTTAGATATTAAGTCCAATACCTACAAACAAAGAAAAAATCCCATTAGATTGGACACCTTAACCCAAAGATCTCTTGATGACATTTAGCTGTCTGTAGCGAAGCAGCAAACAGCTACTACTACTACTACTACTACTACTACTGCTACTACTACAGCGTGATTAGAGCAATAAATGCAATCTTACTACAATATGCATCATTATCTTCTATTCAGTTCTTGTCCCATGCCTAATGATTCATGTTTGTTTCCTTTAGATTGAGCACCTCAACACAAAGATCTCTGACGATACAGAGGAGCACAGGAGCAGCTTGAGCAGAGCGGAGTCGGCCCAGAGTCAGCTCAGAAGTGAAATCTCTGACCTGAAGAGCATGTTAGAGGCTGCTCAGAAGGAAACAAGCACTCTCCAACGAGAAGCAACGATGAAAGAAGCCCAGCTTAAAGCACAGGTATGCCTCCACCATTTTAGGGCTCTTGAGGTGTTTTAGGAAGAAAGTGCAAGGTATATTTTGAAAATGTATGAACAGAACACAATATCTCCATAGGAATGATGTTAACAGAGCAGGTTTGACACTGGTTAGAAGGAAATAATGAAGCATACTTCAACGAGAAGCAATGGTGAAAGATATTCAGCCTAAAGCATACTGGGCCCCGTTGCACAAAACTACCATACATGTCGATGGTAACTACCATGGAAACCTTGATTTTGATTGGCTGTTGGCCTTGTTACCATGGTATTTGCCATTGATGGCATATATATTTTCCTGTTGTTTTTGTAGAAAGAAGTAAATGAAGCTGAATTAACGTTGGCCCATCAGCAGCTGACTCGAGTCAAGAAACAATTCATGGAATCCAAGAAACAACTCCAGGACAAGATCGCAGCCTTGGAGGCTAAGGTCATTGCCGTGGAAACAGCTAGAGATTTTGACAAAAGTGCCTCAGAACACAAACAGGTAAGTGTGGGTAAGAGGCTGGAAGAATGTTTGTAAGTCTATGACAAGAGGATAATGGGCGGGTCGATTCATGTTTGATCGGACTTGTTAATTAAGATCCCTTTCTGTATGGCTTTGTTTGTCTCAACTCTTCCTTTCTTCTCTTTCCTCCTCTACTTTGGTAGTTCTTCTCTTTCTCTCTCTCTCTCTCTTTCTCTCTCTCTCTGTTGATGTCTCTGTCTCTCTCTGTTGCTGCCTCTGTCTCTCTCTGTCTCTGTTGCTGTCTCTGTTGCTGTCTCTGTCTCTGTCTCTGTCTCTGTTGCTATCTCTGTTGCTGTCTCTGGCTCCACTTTCATCTTCATCTCCAGCCCGCTCCGTCCCTTGAGAGTCTTTCCCATTAAACATTTAATGTTCTTCATCTGCGCTTTATACCTACCAGTCATCATTGTTCTCATTTTACCATCTCATTTTGTTTCTTCAATACAGGCCAGATTAGATTCTGTAAATGAGGATTTTCTGGAGAAAGAGATCGAGCATGAAAAGCAGGTGTCATGCCTAGAAGAAGAATTGGATAGATTAAAAGTAAGTTTTCAGCATTAGAAAATATATGTACCATAGGTTATTATGAGGGAATCGTTGAGAGGTCATAAAATCTATAAAATATTGTAGAAGTAATGTATTTTTGGGGGTGTAGTTTTAGTGGAAATGAACTGTACAATGTTTAAGTTGCTAGAATAGCATGATTGAAGCTCTGCTTTGTTTATTCATGTGCACTGTGCCCTCATGTTTGCTTTTAAATATTGAAGCCAACATGAGTGAAGTGATCTGTTTCTGATTGATTTATATCCTCTATGACATGAAATGTTACATAAGAATCTTATTACATCTCGAATCCCATGGGAAATTGGCAAGTACATGTACGTGTTTGGACTTGTTTTCAATCTTTTCCACTTTCAAAACAAAAGTGGTTTACATGCCACTCTTTAGTACATTAAGAGAGGCTTTACATGAAATTCTCTTGTATATTGGATTAATATCAGGTACCTATTAAAATAGATTGTATTTGATATGAATGGTTCTTACACAGAAATCCATGTCTTCGGCTGACTCTAAGATCAATCAACTACAGACAGAGTTAGAGGGCGCTAATGCAAGGGCTACGGAAGTACAGACACAGGTGGGTGTGGCAATATTCTATTTCTATATTTAACAGTGATTTTTGAAGCTATTGATTGTCACTGAAGTAGAGACACCTCCAGAAGGGACGAACACGGTATCCATGATATGCGTGATAAGAGCAAAATATCTTTCATCTGATACCAGATTATGTTTAGAAAATAAAATATAAGAAAAGCTAGATATGCAGCTTGCACTGTCGATGAGAAGAAGATATTGCATTTCTTGAATCTCCATTTATCTCTCTTTCTCTCTTTCATTTATTGAATATCCATTTATCTCTCTTTCTCTCTTTCCCTCCCTCTCTCTCTCGCTCCCTTGTTCCCTCTCTCCTTCTCTGTCTTTCTGTCTTTCTGTCCAACATCAAAGTAATACTTACAGTCTTTCTGCAGGTTGTGTGTATATTGTTATTACATTTCTTCTTTTTTGTTTATCCTTCACGATATCGGGAGTTTATATTCATTCAGAATGCCTGAAACCTGTTGTAGGCATTTGTTCTACATAATTATAATCAATATATTTTGATCCATTTACAAACCATTAATTTTCAGAGTCAAGACACAGAGAGTTTAATATCAAGACAGAAGGAACAGCTGTCAATACTCCACGCAACCGTCAAAGAAAAAGAGCAACACATCAAGAAACATGAATCAGGTATGTCCAGTTTTCACAAGCCACGAAATGAAAATCACAATACAGGAATACATGATTTAAATGATTTTATTTCTAATGCAAAACATAATACAATGAAAAGTACATTACAAAAAATATACAAAGAAACAACAAATATAATAGTATAATAGCATGAGAAAAGAGGAACAAACATGTTTTGTGAGAACTGAAATGCTTGGCCACAGGTTTGCTGCTTTGCCTGTGAAATTGTACATGGTTCAGTGATTAACACTATTGAAAGGAGATAAGAATGAAATGGATAAAGAATGTGATCTTTATGAACATGTGTTCTCTTAAGACTCAAATTTTACTGAGTTAGGCAACATTTATGCAAAGCATTCCTCAAATTATTCTATTTTGTAACTATTTTGCTATTAATGATGCATTAACTTCTTAATTTTTCTCCAATCTTCAACAGATTAATACTTGGAGGAATTATTATTATAAACTACATATTGAGATCTATCAGAAAGATTAATTTCAAATCAAGATGACAGACAAACTTGAGTGTTGTTTTAGTTTCCGAGTGGTGAGTCAACACACCGATTACTGAGCTGGGAAACATTGCCAGGCATAGCGCCATAAATTGAAACTTTGGTGTACCGTGTATAAACCGCACCCCCGACTTTTTATTTTTTTTGGCGGCAAAAAGGTGTAGTTTATACACCATTAATTACGGTAGTGATTGTGCTTCATTTTAATCACACTTCCTTCATAAATACGTGTATGTGGGAGGAAGACAAAGCTCATGAGTTAAGAAATACAATCAAATGGTTTTATTTATTTTCTGTGAATACAGAGCACCAGTCATTGCAGCAGACCAATGAAAGTCTAGGTCAAAGACTAGACGAGCTGGAGAAATCCCACAAGGTTTCACATGACGAGGCGCAGAAACTCATCTTTGAGAAAACAGAAACCATCAGTGTCTTACAACAATCACTCAGTGAGAACGGGGAAGAGCTTGCTCTTATAACTCAAAAGGTATAAAAATACACTTAATGTTTCCTTTTGAATATTTTATAATCCTACAAAGAATGATACTTCTACAAGAATGATAATTTTAAGAAGCCTGTTGGACATACAAATAGTTCAACTCATGATTTGTAAGTTTAAGTTATATATTATCTGATTATTTTCTTTTGTCGCAGATTTGCAATGACAATAATGCAACTGTTAATAAATATGATATGTGGGATTTCATCCTGAATACTGTATGTAGTGACAAATTTCCATAACTAAATAACAATAGAAACAACAAATAACAACCAGGCACAAAACAACCCTCCCCCCCCCCAAAAAAAAAAAGGGGTGATTTCTTTTTTGCAGCACTTCATGTCAAAATGTCAATATTATTTTGTTCTCTTTCCTGCTGTAGCTTCAAGAACTAGAGGCTAAACTGAAGCAGGTCGAAGCCGAAGCTCAGGCTAGGATAAAAGAGACCGAGATGAATGGTCATATGGAGCTACAGGTAGCTATTCACTTCACCTTTATTTCAAGGAATCATTTGAAATGTATGGTCTGTTGAGAGCCAGAAGGGCATTAACTCTGTATTAAATTAAATGAGTTAGGCCCTTTTGACTCCATATAGACAATGGCCAGTATTGTGTTGAAATTTAAACATGTCGCTGGGTTTAACTTTTTTCCAAAATCTTGTTTAACAAAGGAAGTTAGTCTTGGGACAAAGTTTCCCCTTTGTTGATAATGATCTTTGACCCAGCGTCAGCTTTTATTACAGACATAATAACAATTAATTTTATTCATTTGAAACATGAACACTCGATCTCACACAATTTACAACAGATTTTCACAATTCACATACTTACATTTTGACTTGGCAAGTGCATTAGTACTATCACCATATTATTTGGGATGAACTAGGTCATCTCTTTCTCCCTCTATCATCATTTGATTTACTTTAAAAGAGATTGAATCAATGACACTGATTTACATCTACCTTTGAATATAACATAAACTCTCCCCCTCTGTCCCTCCCTTCCCCTCTGTCCCTCCCTCCCTCCCTCCCT
>BEXV01000909.1:76811-96716 GCA_003118195.1 Hemicentrotus pulcherrimus
ATTTTCTATTCTGTTTGTCATTTGCAATACACAGTTTTCCTTTAGATGGGAAAAATCATTGTGGAATTATTTTGTTCCAGATCTATTTTATGAGTTCCATTTTTCACCTCAAAACATTGTCAAATTATTTATGGTTGATTTTAAAAGATCTGTTAATATCATTCTTTACTTAATTTTCTCGATATGACCACACTAAATTTCATCAAATTATATAAAGTAGGTCTAAGGTATCGGACAAGTAAGCCTTCTTATCATATATTATTTGACAACATGCATGCTCCTGGGGATATATGTATTATATTTATCATTCTTTACTGCCAGATTTTCTTTTATGTTCATAATAGTATTTGACAGTATCTGTATATTTGATCTCTTGCAAAAATAGAACAGGCTTATATTTTATTGGTATACAAAAGAAAGCATTATTGTCATTTAATAGTTTTTATTACCAAACAGTAAACTGCACCATAAATTTTATTATATCATTTTGTTGTTGTAAATATATAAATTATTTTTTGTCATTTGAGTAGTATGAATATGGCTATTCAACTATGGGGATATGTATGTGAAAATACATTTTGTAGAAACTCAAAATTCCCTCTGAGTTATTATTTTGCTGGTATTTGTAAACTAACAAAAAAAGAAATTGTGTGTGCCTTTGTGCATGTGTGTGCGTGTTTGTGTGCTGTGTCACAGAAATTATCAGTTTTCTAAATTACGGATGTCTGATCGTGTATAACCTGTAGGCCAATAATATAAAGACCACTCGAAGCAGTAAACAGCAAAAACGGCCTTTCAAAGGCAGGATGCTTGCAGGATGCATGCTGGAAAAATAAATTCCTTGAAAAAAGTATTAAGTTAACACTCTTTGTTCACATTACAAGAATGATTTTCTCTTTCTTTTCTTTTTTGTTTGTTTTCCTATTTCATATCCAGAATATAAAGTTGATTTATGAGATAAGAAACAGATTATTAACTTTGGTATAAAGAAATGTTAGGCAAACATTAATGTCTGTTTTAGGCAAGTTACATTTTAAGTTTTCGAAGGTCAGCCAAGGAACTACCACTGAACTCTAGCTCTAGAGACCCTACATGTTGTGAAGAAATTGAAAGAAACCATAATTTCAAGAAATTTATATGTTCGTGAAATAGCAAGATCTGAAGATTTACACAAAAGAAAACAGTATATGGTATTTTCTGTAAACGCGGCAATGGGAATAAATAAAACAAACAATTGAAAAATAGAAAAATAAGAACTTGAAAGAAAAAAAAATAATGTGTACAAGTTGGACAGAGATGGCGCTACGCACTTAGCAACCAAACTTGACGACGGCTCGCTTGGTCAAGACTCCTGTTTTTCGTCTAGACGGGAAATACTCGGATAAATGCTAACAACCTTGACTTTGGGGCATGAATGGAAAGCAAGGTAAGTTTATGGATTCAAAAATATTTCTCTGCTTATATGTGCAGTTAAACACACACAATAAAGGTGCGTTTCTGAATTGCTTATTGAACAGTTAGAGGTTAAATAAGGTAGCACGACGTTATTTTAGGCATGTGGGACTACAGTGTAGGATTGGTTAGACGTAGCACTATAGTCTACGCATGCAAATCATATAATTATTGCAGATCTAGCTAGATCTACACAGTAAATTATATCTATACCTGGACTAGACTGGACTAGAGCTAGAGTATAAAGCCATGGATCATCGGCCATGACAATGTGATGTTTCTAAATAAATAGATCTAGAGTCTAGACTCTAGATCTAGTCTAGATCTAGATCTAGATCTAGACTTCTAGTCTGAAAATTGCAGTTGTGACATGTGAGTTGATCGAGAAGAAATTTGTACTTTGTAGAGAACCAATCGTCAATCGGATATCGATGGGATCACACTCACATGATTACATGTGATGTATAGATCTAGAGGTCTATTACTAATTCCATTACATTATGATTAGACAAGGCTTTGTCATTAGTTTCAGAATCAAATCGACATGTAGACCTAGAGAAGTCTATGTTTGTTATTGACATTGTTAACCCTGATCATGACATTGTATTGACTGGTGTGTGACCATAGACCCTGGCCTAGGCCTAGACCTCTATATAGATCTAGTCTAGATGTAGATCTAGATCTAGATCTAGAATCTAGTCCATAATTCGCGTGTTGTGTGGTTAGTTAAAAAATCTGAAATCATTGATGACACTATCAGTTATCACCAATGGCAATGAAAAGAGGAACCTAAAATTACCCAGGGACAGAATTTTCTCTGGAATTGGGTGTGAAATTATGAAAATATTTACAAAAGATCGGCACATTTTGCATTCATTTGTTTGCATTCGTCCTGAAAAATATTAATGTAATGAAGGGTCTGGAAATCTACATTTTGGAGAGCAGATCTATCCTCAAAATTGTAAGTAAGCTGTAATTATGAAATTACCTTTTGCTAGATGGATCACATTTTTTAATAAATCGATTGTAAACCCAGTGCGCTACGTCAGGTCTCGTTGTTTTTTTTAATTTGCCGTGCACACGCCGATCAGACATTGAATTTTAGATCGCGATATCTCTGGAATCCTTTGACAATACATTTTCTAGTTGAAACAATTTGTAGTAAAATACTTTGCCGTCCATTTAGTAATAATGGAAATTAATAAATTTGTGTAGAATATGAGAAATCATGGATCAAATATCACATTTCCTCAATATTTCGAAAATCTCTGCGAACTTTGGTCACCTCTTCATACAGCATAGCCATAGGAAGAAATTTATTTTTGTTGCCTTTTTCCAATTCTTCTGTAGCAACTTCTGCAACTTAGTAATAGACTAAGAGTTACACAATTTAAAGGCCCTCTAAAGTTTGTGGGAGCCTCAAATTCACCAAAAAGTTATGGCAAAATTTCACCTAGTCTACATGTACATGTACATGTGTACATCTAGTCTAAATTGTATCATAAATATGTAAGATTTGTATTCTTTCATCAATATTCGACTTCAAACACATTTGTTTTGAAATCAAATTTTTGGGGCTCCCAACACTTNGACTAAGAGTTGCACAATTTAAAGGCCCTCTAAAGTTTGTGGGAGCCTCAAATTCACCAAAAAGTTATGGCAAAATTTCACCTAGTCTACATGTACATGTACATGTGTACATCTAGTCTAAATTGTATCATAAATATGTAAGATTTGTATTCTTTCATCAATATTCGACTTCAAACACATTTGTTTTGAAATCAAATTTTTGGGGCTCCCAACACTTTAGAGGGGCTTTAACTTAAGCTTTATACATTATAGGTCTATTGGACATATGATTCATATTTCATTGAGAAAATATCCAAGTTTACTGAACATTACAGTAGATGTACATGTAACTGTAAGTGTAAAGAACAAATTTCATTGTTACACATTTTTTAGATGTTGTTATAATATTAGAGAACCAGTTTCAAACATGAATTGATTTGTTGTTCCTCCTTTTCTTATTTCCCTAGAATGATCATGTGACTTGCAACTGCATGTAAAAGCAGCCACGTACATCAAGGGTTGATTCTGCAATTCAAGGAAGATCTCTCACTTGTCAACTCATTACATCAACTCTCTCCCAAAATAAGATGTAGCTGTCTAGCAAAGCAAGAATCATTGGCAGAAAACTAAATTAAATAATATTCTGTTGAAGACTATAAAGAACATTGTAAACAAAATTCGCCACAGCAGCAAGCCTTGGTTTTTATAGTTTTTAAACTCAGGAAAAATCCAGCAACATGCCTCCAAAAAAGAAGGGAGGAAAGAAGAAAGGGAAGAAGAGCGGGAAAAAGAGTGGGAAGAAATCTGAGAGGGCATCGTCTGCACCCGACGGAGGGAGTCTGAGTGAGGTTGGAAAAGAATTCTTTCTGATTCAGATCCGAGATTTGGAAAGAAGGCTTGTCAGGTGAGTCATTGCATTTTTTGTTGTAACATATTTTAGTCTGAATTTGAAAGAATCCTTTCTTTCAAACTTTACTCCCTTAGCTTTTTTTCTTTGAGAAGTGGGGAGGGGGAGGGGGGTTCAGTTCTGTTTAATTGTGCTGCATGTTCTTTGAGCTTTCACTTAGCTTACTTTTATTGCCTCTCATTAATCTGTCAGATTTTGAGTGAGAAGTATTTTTATTAATCATTAAAAATAAAAAAAAGTTTACACACACAAGCTCTAGAATTCAAAAGTAGCTGTTTTGAACATTAATGTGTTTACACTTACTGTATTAAGGTTTACACGTTTGTAGACAGATTTCTTAAGCAGACCGCCCTCCCTAAATAAATGACTGTATGCCATTTATTTTCATGCTTTACATTTCTTTTTCTTTTCAAGGTACCAGCAAAAATGTGACGAGCTGGAAGTGGGCAATGGCGAATTCAAATCACGCTATGATCAGATGGGAACAGACAAGAAGGAGATCGTTGCCTTCTTGAAGAAACAGCTGGAGCAGCGTCAGGACGAGATAGCAGACCTTAATGATCGGCTGGTAGGGCTCCAGCAGGCCAAGGACACGGAGAAGGATGCCTACGAAGCCCAGCTGGCCCAGCTACGCAATGAGTTCCAGGAGACCAAGGACCAGCTGACCTCTGAGAATATGATCCTCAGTAAGTGATCTTGCTGCGTTGAGAGGAAACAGATACCCATTTGGGGAAAAAAGGGTCATATATATTTTCTGCTCTAGGGAGAGTCCCCTTACAACTACTTTCTGTCTTTGGGTTGCATGCATAGAAATCATTCATCACATTTAGTCCATTCCACTTTTGTCATTGTATAAAATTACTTTTGAATTTATTTTGAATGCACAATTGGATTGGCATACAAATCACTTTTTTAGCCTCACATGTACATAAAATCCTTTTTAGTGTACTGGAGAAGAATGATTTTAATGTATATTTACACACTTCATTTAGAATGACTTCTAAGTTCTATTAAAGATTCCTATTGGAATGCAATTGTGTTGGGGTCTTTTTTTTTTTCTTTCTTTCAATTTTGCTCGAAATTAAAGTTTGTTTTGCTCATTGATAGAAACTAAGAAATAACAACTTATAACAGTTTAAAACATTAATGTTAGTGAAAACATCAATTGATTTATCATTCAATTTGTTTTCAGGTGGAAAACTGGCTGCACTAGAAGAGTTCAAAGTTCAGAAAGAAGATTTGAACAAAAAGTTTGAGCAGATGGAAGAAGATATCAAATCCCAAGCTGACGGTCATAAAGACGAAATCTACAAGCTGGAGAAGAAACAAGTTGTAGACAAAGACAGGTATGTATCGGCGGTACATTGCATTATTGAAAATAAAAGAAAAGGGGGAACTCAATAGTGGAGGAGTGCTCTCTGTTTCATCCCATGTAATTGCTAGATTGTAACATATCACTATAAAATTGCAACTAGCACCAATTCCAGAATCTTAAATCCAACCAATATTCATTGATGAAAACTCACTAAAAAAATGTATGAAATTGTGCCTTGGGGGGCATTTTCTTATTCTAGCCACAAAATGTAACAATTTGTTGGTCTTAAATTGTTTTCAAAATCTATTTCAACTTTGAGAAGGTATTTTATTAGCTAACACCACAAAAACACAGAATCCACATGGACTGTTTAATCTTCATTCCCCTGCATTACCTACAACATTTATTGTCTTATTCAGATTAAAACGTGAGATGGTGCTACGCGTCAATCAGGTCGCGGCCGAGTTCCGTAAGGTTTCCAACAAACAGATGGCCGACACCACCAAGCGCACCATCCGGGAGAACGTGAGCATCCACGCCCAGCTGGCCAAGATGTCCGACAAGACCATGGAGTTGATCGAGGAGAACGAGGAGATGAGAGCCAAGGAGAAGAAGCAGAGGCAACAGATTGAGATGCTGGAGAGCAATGAGAAGGAACTAGCCAAAAAGAACCACAGCAATCAAAAGGCAAGTCATATCATTTGATTTCAGAACATCCTACATGTAGTAGAAGGACAGCTCAAGAGACTGACATGTCGGTCTTGTAGGCTGTCAGTGAGATGTGGTCTTGGTCTTGTGATCCCTCAGATACCTTTTCAGAAGGCCTGTATGACTAGCATTGTCAGTGATTTGGGGTCTTGGTCTCGTGAACCTTCAGATACATTTTCAGAAGGTTTGCCAGACTAACATTGTAATTCTGGTCAGTTGTCAGTCTTGTAGTGGTGTATATCTGTTTTTAAATAAATCTTCAATTTACATTTTATTCATTTGCCAGTTCATCTTGATACATATATTTGGCTTGTATCCATTGGGTTCAATTAAGAATACATCGGCAGAGAAAGGATAAGGCTCATTTGCAGAACTAGAATTGGGAAGTAGACTAAAGGCTTTACGGTAGCTTAATTGATCATTAGACCAAGTAATATATGACGATATGGATAGTAGACAAAATTTGGATATGGTGAGATACGTATTATGCAAATCGAAAGTATTTCAAAAGAATTTCTACATATGCATCCTTGAAAAGCAAAGAGGGGATGTTCATATTTTCTTTACTGCATTCATATTCTCCCTCTGGCTATGCTGTTGCAATACTGCACAAGACATATGGAGCATTTGGATATTCAAGATTTCTCGGGAAATTACTTTCATTACCTGAACTCAAAGTTTACCATGTAACCCGATTTCTTACACAGGTCATCAGGATGCTGACGGAAAAGGCCAAACAGCAGGAGGACGTCATCGCTGACCTGGAGGAGAGGGAGAAGGAGTACCAGGAGCTGGAGGCGGAGATAGGTCTTCTTCGGCAGCAGGCCGACTCCTCCCGGGAGGAGCTCCAGGCCATGGGCAGGGAGTCGGATCAGATGGTGGAGCAGATGGAGCTGATGGAGAAGGAGGCTGCTCAGATGGCTGACATCAAGATCAAGCTGGAGAGGATTCTAGCTGAAGCCGCTTACTCCCTGCACCGGATACTCATGGTAAGGACGATTTTCTGGGCCCTGTTTCACAAAACTTGACAAAGATTATGGAGAGCCATGATAGCCTTAAAATAGAATACCGGTATATTTAAAATAAAAAATTGAAGTATTTCAGAATTTTTGTAAATTCCTCATCAAGAACATGAAATCTCCTTGATAATAGAAATATGAATAATTTGAATCAACATCTTATGCCTTTTAAAAATAGCTTTTACAAAATATTTTCATAGATGACAATTGCTTTCCGTAATTGTTAAGTCCAACTTAGAGATAAGTTCAACATAGGATCTTTGTGAAACACCCCCAGGTCTCTTAAATGTCCTTTGGCAAGGCATTCATTTTAATTTGCACCTCACAGCCCTAGTGTAGTAAATGAATACTACTAGAAAGTAATGTGTTGAATGTTTTCAGAGCTTTAGGACTGCTTCGTTTAAGTCAGTCTAATAGTAGTACTTGAGAAACACCTTCAACATTCCTTAGAATAGATGTGTGTGAAATATATGTTTAGCTTTTATTACTGTGATGATGTTGATAATGATGATGATGATTTCAAAGACATTGAATTAGGCCATGCAGAGCAATGGTAGGAGTCTTAGAAATGAGCAAAAAAATGAAGAGTTGGGGGGGGGGATATGACCCTTTTTAGAAGTAGACTTATACTTAACTGATACATGAAATTACAAGAAAAGAGAAAGTATGCTGTAATTTAGATTATGAACATGAATGTGGTATTCCACTTTCGAGGGGGGGGGGTGTTATGCAGCAGCTCTCAGTTCTGAGCATCTTGTTATTTACCAGTTAAAAATCAAAGGAAATCTAGTAAATCTAATAAATTCAGAAAATTAATTGTATCTCTCAATTTCTTGACCTTTAATAGCACAATCCTGACAAGGAGAGCGGAAGTGGTAAATTAAGTCTAGAGGAGGTCGAGGAGAGAGACAACATGCTGGAGCATCTCTTGGTGATCCTCAACAGTGCCGCGGCCATCGGTGTGGGTCCAGGCCCAGAGTCCTTCATGCCTCGAGAAGAACAGGTCTACAGGACCAAGAGCAGGGAAGCCATGTACCCTGGCTCAGGCAAGGGACTTAAACGAGGGTATGTATCATCTGAATACCAATAAAAATATTAAAAGTCTCTGTCACGTGCGCCTTACACAAAAATTACTGCTGCAGTCATGTTGAAACCCTTTTACTTGTACAGTTAAATCTGCTATAGTGACCACCTGTCTTCAAAGACCACTTTTTTTGTTTCCCTTGTAAATGGATTCTCATTGAAACACGTATTAAAGGAACCTGTCTACAAAGACCACTTTTTGTGTTCCCCCCGGGCGGTTGCTATAGACAGGTTTGACTGTAATTGATTGGCAAGAAGGGATGATCAAGGAAAGGTGTCTGTATGTATCAAAGGCCTCTATAGTTTACTCTCTTATCTTTGTGTTTCAAGATACAGAAGTACAAACTACACTGCTACAAGCTCACATTTTCTTATTTTGTCATAGTTTTCTATACAATAGAAAATGAAGATATATATATGATTAATCATTCAAGATGTGTCCAAAGTTTTTGTTTTCTGAGTTCATGTCCCTCACTTTTTTTTACTTTTGCCCATCAGGCTGGCTCCACTCTCCCCCATTGCCAAGGGAGTGTCTACCCTCCCCCACTACAAAATGGGTGACCTGGGTCTGGTACCCCGCCCCAAGCCCTCCTCGTTTCCCTCAGACAGGATGAGGCAGCTCTCAGCCACAAGTCGCCTCAACAGACTTCAAGGGGTCAAGTCGCGATCAGTGGGCATACAGACAACTAGTTCAGCTAAGGTATGTTTCAATAAGCCAGTTCACAGTTGCAGTCTGAGCATGAGCAGATAAAGGTCATTGCAGAACAAATTGTGAAATACACAGAGACAAAATACTGGATACGTGCTCATGATAGTTATGTACCGGTAATCATTATTCCTTCGTGCACAAGCAGTGCATGATACACAGGTGGAAGTATTCTTTGAAAAGGGGAAACAAAGGCTACTTAAGTAGCACCTTCTTGCTGTGTGAGTGATTATTTCAAAATGTACAAAATGGGACCTCTTCATGTTTTGAAGATCTGTGGATATTTGGGGTCATTGCAGTCTTGTGCTAACCATAAACTGGTCAATTCCCATCACTTATTCATTCTCATTCTTGTAAAGTTTTCATTTCAATCTTGCAAATTGGACATTTTTGAAGTGTGTTACCTTTTCGGCATTTCACTCTTGCGTTCAAGTGTGCATTAAATAAAACTGTGTGTAAAAAAAAACTAACAGGTACACAGAATTAAAGGCAACTTTCTGGCCAGATCACAAACTAGATGCATGCATTTTTTTTTTTCTTCTTCTGCTTATTAATCATCAAAATTTCCATGAAAATTCCCATCATGCACAGCTTTACAAGATCAGGACTTTGTTCTTTTGCCTGTTACAGGCAACTTAATTCTTTTAAAGTCTGGTGATTTTGTCATTCTTGCGAAATGAATAATATCTATGTTGTGTAGTGAACTTAAGATTAGTACTACATGTATGTCTTCTCAACCCATCTTGAATACAATACAGTTTCATTCTCAAACATGGTTTTCAATCCATTATAAGTTTAATATCAAGTCCTCTCGTGCAAGAGACTAGAATATTTCAATCTTCAAATGATTATAAATCAATTGTTATTCTTCCACCTTTCAGCCTCTATTTAGACCTGACCAACTCCTGGGAACAGACGCCTCTTTCGCTAAATCAGCCCTGGTGCAAGAATTGGCAGTCACGCACAAACAGCGCCCTCTGGCTCCAGTCATGATGCCAGTGAAAGGGGTGCGGTGATCGACGTCTCGTATTCTTTCGCCATTGAAGCAGCTATGTGAAAGCACATGTAATCATAGACATTTCGTGAAAGGAAAATATGCCTACCAGTAATTGTTGTGCAACTTTTTGTTGGAAAGCAGTGTAAACTTATAACCAACTATGGATATCACTGCAGATGTAATGGACTTCACATCAGTGGATATTTACAAGCATTTATGACACATCACACATTTTGCAAATTTCTATATATGGAAGCACTGCCTTAGTAGTGAAAAATACACTTCAGAGGTTAGCTAAATATTATTCACACACACAAACGCTTTATATGCTATACATAATCAGATTTTGCATGGCATTAATGTGATGGTATGCGCTTATAAAATGTAAAGCGGTATCATATTTTATAACACATCGATCTCTGTGGAATTATATTTTGTGATTAAGTATTATTTCTGAAAACTACATTATGCACGCGATACCTGGTTTTATCATGGAATAGAACACAAGGGAAAAAACATTGAAGTTTCATACTTTAACACAGAATATGTTACCATACTCAAAAATTCACCCCATGAAGTATTCTTTGTTATAAAGAACTTCACAATGTCTTATAAATACCCAAAGTATCTGATGGCTGAATACTATTTCCCAAGTGAGTTTAAATATAAAAAAATTTAGAATAATGTTTATCATGGTTTTGATGTATATTTTATCATTATGCCTTCTGAATTTGTTTTGTATGTAGATATATAAATTTAGGATATTTGTATGATAACATATAGAGGTACTGTATCATACTAATGTACATAGCACAACAAATTAAAAAATACAATGAAATTTTTGACGTCTAAACCAAAATCAATTCTTATCTTCCAAGTGGTTGGATTGTGGTGCAAAAGAATTTGATTTAACAATTTTATCAGAAGCTATTTGTCTTGATATAAAATATGAGACTCCTCAGAAATATTCAAATATGAAGGAAAGAATTTGCTAAAGCTAGAGTGCAAGTTAATCACTTCAATTCTTTTTACAGGAACATTATACTTCATACTAAGTTGCCTGTGTCATTTGAAAATAGGAACGTTCAGATAATTGGTAACAAGCATTCAGGAGTAAGAGGGATCCAGTATTCAGTACCATTTGTTCATAAATTGTGATGTATTCCTCTACTCTCTAAATATAAACACTACTTTTGATCCTTGATGAATTGAAGGAAGTAAAACTGAATTATACCAAGCAAACTCTGATCACTCACCGGTATACATCCAAAGTATCAATCAATTTTCCACCCAGTACATGCATGGACTCCTGCATTAACTCAGAATATATTCTTGCTGTTATCGAAAGAAAGTATGTTTGAAACTACCGATATCTGTCCTTTGAAACATAGCTCAATTATGAGATCATAAATATTTAGGGCATATTTTAAAATATTTATGCATTTTGATGTTTATTATGATTGGGTGTGCTTAGAATAAGTGACTTTTCATTCGAAGCAACATTGGTAATATGTAGAGAAACTGTAACACAGTTAGGAGATGTACTGGGTACACTCTGTAGTGTAATGCATTTTTCAAATCACTTTGCAGTATTTCATGAACATAAACAGCCTGCACCAAAATGGCAAATCATTATAGATTCACATTATAATCTACTTTGTGGAAAATGTAATGTAAGAAGTATATGCAAGTATGACTTATATCTTAACATGTGAAGTAAACTTTGTGAAAATGTGTATGCATCATCAGAATAAGTGCACTTACATACACATGAATATCCTTGCTACATAGGTTAGAACTATATTATGCATGCACATGACAATGTATTTAAGGGATTAACAATGAAAGCAGTCGAGTGTTGTAGGGTTTTGGAAATGTCAAAAGTCACAAATCTGACAGGTTCAAGGAGAACTCCATTGACATGAGCACATTCTCATTGCGTGTACCACCTATAGAAGGGCATAAATTGTCCTAATGGTACCACATGTCATCAATAAAACATTTGCTCTTACAATGGAGAGAGTTTGAAGTCTTTAATTTTCTGTCTGAAGCTTATGAAAAACCTGATGAAAACAAAGTCTATTTTATATCTTTTTATCTGACATATTCCTTTCATAAAAACAAAGCTGAAAAAACCCTCTGTACATCAACTTTTAAAGGTATACAAAATTACCTTTATAGTCTAATGAAATTGAGTACCGGTATGGGGCATTATCTGAAAAATTTAGGGTCACCTTCATAGACCTACATGTAAAAGTATATTATCATACAGGCTTTGATTGCAGTGCCCCATTTCTATCACATGTTAGTGCATGAAGGATGATTATTTGTAACAGGGGGCTTTTAATGAGGTTTGATGTATTTATAATGATATGGAGAGTTGATCCTCTCAAACATATGCATTTTCTTCTTTCCGTCCAATGAAACACCATTTCTGATAGATAAAGGTTTAGACTTGACCAAATTGAAATCCGTCCAGGATGTTTACTCTGCTGATTTGTGTATATCTTACAATAAACAGCACAGTATTTTGTCAAAATACATTTGTTGCCATGGTTATTTGTATGTTTGTTATCTCTGTTTTCTTGTATGAATATATATCAGAAGCCACATAAACATTCCAACAAATCCTAATCATTTGGTATATAGTCATGTATGTTAAAGGACTTGCGTAGTTCGATTTGGAGAAATTATAACTCCTACACTTAAGAATATATTATACACAATTTATCTCATTAATACTGGTAGGAGATCTGGGTATTACTAGTATGGTGAAATATTATACCACCATTCTCACTGCACAGTGGTGCTTCATTGCGTCACATGTATTGGGCTACTTCTTCCAACCCATAGACCACGATACAGCCGAGATCTCTCTCTCCCTCTTCTTTTTTTTTTCCTTTTCCTTTTCCTCTCCCTTCCATTTTCCCTTTCCACCTTCCTCTCTCTTCTCTTCTCTCCTTGTCTCTTCCCTACTCTTCTCATCTCTTCTCTTCCCTTCTTAATCATTGCTTTGCTGGTGGCAATTACAACTGATGGACTGCACTTGATATAAAGACACAATGAGACAAATATACATTTAAAGTATGATAATCACAAATGGTTTAATTTCAACCATGGTCATTTCATAAAACCACTTGTATAAAACATATTTCACACAGTCAGAAGTCAAACCTAAATGGTTTACTCCATACATGACTCCAATTCCCAGCAACATCACTGGCCAGCATTACAAGTTCAAAGCTTTGGTGATAGAAAAATTGCATTCTCATAAGAAATCTGTTCTTAAACATAATAGAATATACATTGATACAAAAATTTGGAATGTGCTGTTTTCATAATTTGCATTTGGAAGAATGCAGAATGGCTACAAAATATGTCAAATGTATACCGGAATATCGTTGAACCAAAACATCCAAGATCCAAACATAATCAGTAATGTCCTCATATGCCTAAAGTTAATTTCCCTTGGAAAAACATTCAAGAAACATAGGGCTCGTCACTAACAGGCGCCCAGGAAACCATTGGGTGCCAACAATCTAGATCTGGAATCCTGAACTCCAAAATTTCAAAATGTTTACACGAGGCTCATGCATACAGACTCTAAAAAATAAATTCGGACCCCTTCTAAAATATATTTGGTTTTAAAATCATGATGTGCTTGCTCTTTAGATATTGCATTGATTGTCAAAGCTACACTAGCTAGGTGATCACTGCAATAATTCATAAATATGACAGATAGCATGCACAAAAAAATACAATTAAAAAGTCATATTTATAAGTATAAAAAACTTGGCTTGGTAAATTACAACTTGAAGGCCAAGATTAGGTGTTTTACTGCAAAGTGAACAGGCTGAGTCACTATTTCAACATTTTAAGACCTACATATGTAGGTAGGCAATTTTCTTTTGGATTCCAACAAAATTGTATGCAATCTCAGTAACTTTTAAACAAATTCAACACCAACTATACAAAGTGGCAGATTTAAAGAGGAAAATCCAACACCAACATCTTTGCAATTCGCGAAAGTTCCTTGTGGTGAATGCTATCATTTACAAGTTGCAAAATATTGTACTCAAAAGTCATTTTTATTTTAATTAAAATTTTCAAAATCTCTTTACAGATATTATTATGAAATGGAAGATTTAACATACAGAACTTTTGGTGATTAGGACACTTTAAGATTAAACATAGAATAAACCCAACCATTTAGCATGAAACAAATCAATGTTCAGAACACTGTTGTGTTTTCTTTTATCAGATTATTGCTTTCTTTATGTCACATACACATACACATACATACAACTTTTGAAAATGATTGAAAGATCAGGGCCCCATCTTACAAATAATTGCGATCAATCGCAGTTTTGAAACAACGGTTCTCATTGGTTGATAGTGCGCGTGCTGTACAATACGCGCATGTAACGATGATCTTGATAGGCCATTGCCATGTTGAGATTGATCTCAACGCTTTGTAAGACGGGGCCCTGGCAAAAGTGTGTCAATTGCAACAACCTTGTTGATTTCATTTTGCAGAACAATATCTTATTACTGTATTTACAAAGTAAACAAATTCACAATATAAACATTCTCTGTACATGAATCCATTATGCAATTCAGTAACCTGGCATTTTCTTCATATAGCACACTATGAACATCATGATATATAACACACTTTATACACAGGATTTTTGAAAAAGGGCTATCAATGAAAAGGATCAAGGGCTTCTGAGGTGGTCGCCCCTTTTTATCTTCTTTAACATGTCCCCTCCCCCCNTTATCTCTCTCTCTCTATCCCCCCCTCTCTCTCCCTTTCTCTCTGTTTTTTGTTTTGCTCTCCTTTTTTGCCATTACATAATGGAGGGGAACAGGGCCACATATACGGTATGCTTATTGTGCCCCATTTGGCTAAATACATGCCACTGATGGTATCTTATACTTATACTAAGTAAACAGATCTTTGGTATCCGCCATCTACATCTTATCAATCTCATCAGTTCAACATGGCATAGAGGGATGTCTTATTTTCTACGACCCACTGTTCAAAGTTCTTCACGTCAGGTAGCATCTTCTTTGTAGTCTCCATGTTGAAGCGAAGATCATGCCTGGCAAAGTACTCAAACATGTTTCCTAGATCCTCGATGCCGTCCCCTGGAAGCCGCCGGAACTCTTCAACCTGCATCTGCATTGATTATCAATTAGAGACAAGAATAAATTTACATATCTCCATGGTATATTGTGATTTATATCTTCTTCTTCTCGATACTCTACGCCATAACATTCACTGATAATTAGATCCTCCCAATCCAGTGATTTATATGAAATGAAATAATGAATCATTATGAAGCAAGTCATTGTAACTATAGAAACTGATAACCGGCATATTCACAAAAAAACATGAGATAAATCTGAATGAGAAGAGTATAAAACAATTCCCTCTTCATGCAACCTTTAGATATACTGTTACGACTTTGTTTATGCATTGCCCACGTTTCCAAAGCAAAACAAAGTAAATGTTGAAATGTAAGATATAATTAATAGAACAACGTAAGAGACAGAAAAAGAGTGGCAAAGTAGAGATTATGATACAGGTGTATTCAAGTAATCTTTGTGAAAATTAGGATTTGAAATGCCTATCATGTATTGCTCTAGATGCAGATGCATTTGAATAATCAAAAACTGACGTTGTTTTTATTGTTATTTCCATCATCTATTTAACCAGTCATTACTGATATAACTTCTATGGTAATTATCAACATCATTATCATATTCATCTAATTAAAAGATAATTACATTAGCTACATGTATATTAGTTACATGTATATTTACCTTCATATCTTTAAACTCATTTGGCTTGAGAACTTTGGTGAATATCTGAGCTATCTCATCGACTCGTAGTTTGTCTCCAACCACGTTAAAGGTCTTGTTCATCGTTTGGGCGGGGTTGTCAAAGATGTAATGGAGAAGGGGACCAGCCTGGTTAACATCAAACATGTTGATGGAGGTATTCAACATTGGGATCTCTGTGAAATGAAAAATAAATGAGATAAGAATTATATAACCTTATTAAGAATACATATTCAGATCATTTAAAGAAGTTTGTTTACAGTTACAACAAGAGCATTAATCTGAAATGTCTTAAGGTACATTCAAGTGGAATACAAAAGTTATTGAAAGAGAATATATTCATCTTTCAGTGCTTCAGGAAATAAATGCTTTATGAGGATTCCTTATTTCCTCTTTGATATACACTAAATAGCATTACTTGGTGGACAAATGTAAAAGAAGAACTTTCAAAACCCTCAAAATCTTCCTTTCATGATGACAAATATGAAATAATTGTATTTATATTCAAATGTATAGTGTTGAGGAAGTTTTAAGCCCTTCTTTATCTGTTACCATCATTATTTTTTTTTTTAAATTGTCTCACTGCAAAATGTTGGATAAACACTCAACACTCATTCTGGCATGTAATATCCCTCTCCTGCAGAATTATTTCCTTCTCAAATAAAGGGGGAAAATTATATACTTTTGAAGTGACACAATGATCTCCTGCATTAATAGGAGGAGCAACAGCTTCTGTTTTGCCAACCTCAAGAAGGAAAAAAAACCTTTAACAGCCAGGGGTTCTAACTGTTTACAAAGACCCTTTATGAGAAGAAGAGGGCTTAATAGGATGGGCAGTAAACAGGATTAGAGTAACAAAAGATTCACACTTTTTTGTCTAACTGTCAGGTTAACCCTGTCTATGATGTGAAGGGCGAGGAATTAAGTGATACAGTTTGTTCAAACATCCCGTAGGACTGCAAACATACTACTTCAGAAATCGGTTTGAAACAAATTTGTCAGGATTAGAAATTTGGTTTTTATTCAGATTATTTGTAACTGCTTATTTTCCCTATTCTCCCTACATAAGTAATAGCTGTACATGATTCTGTTAGGATGTTCAGGTTGATGCATTATACATACGATAACATATTTTGTATGGCAAACAAAAAAAATTAAAACTGTTACTAGGACAATAAGTACGCTTTTCAATCTTGATGTTTCAATTACTACTGAGTGAAATACAGAAATGCAGATTAGAAATTATAAATCAATTATTATTGAAACATAATTTGCGAAGAATAGGTATAAAATGGAAACCAGTCTCAGAATTATTTTCAGGCAAAATATAGGGATAGAAGAAAATAATAATATAGTCTGCAGAAGTGGAAGAAGGGTAAAAGAAATTGTTTAAGATAAAAGGATTAAGCATAAATATTTAAAAAAAATCAACAACTACTTTATGTACAGGGGAATAGAAAAATCACTACATTAGAAACACCTGCAAAAGACCTACAATTTTTCAACAGTAAGTCTATCATATATGCCTCCTGTGTAGAAACAATTGTCAACACCTACATGTTTAGGAAGCCATTTAGATATGCAAATTATAATTCAACAGATATAGGGGAAGAGAGAGGGGTAAAAGTAAATTTACAAAATCCGAAGGGTCAACAAAACAAAAGGAACTTCTCCATGTTGCAATTTGAAGTGATGTATTTCTCGAGCATCGTATTTGCTGAGCTAATTGACTGAGACATTTTAGTATGTGCTCTAACCAATCGCTTCAAGCACTTAAGCCAATATATCTAACCATTATGCCTCTTCACAAGCTAGCCCCCTGTCCTGCTTTTAATTGTGAAGGTATACTAT
Organism: Hemicentrotus pulcherrimus; assembly: GCA_003118195.1. Classification (NCBI taxonomy): domain Eukaryota; kingdom Metazoa; phylum Echinodermata; class Echinoidea; order Camarodonta; family Strongylocentrotidae; genus Hemicentrotus; species Hemicentrotus pulcherrimus. The sequence continues at coordinate 94,266 of BEXV01000909.1, forward strand.
CGACATTTGAAGTGAGAGATTAAACATAAAAGTTAGAGGTTATGCAATAATGGTAAGCTACATGATATACATGTTGTACTTACTATCAATCAAGACTGATATCATCCCATACCATTTCCAACTTTAAAAAAAAAATTGATTGGTTTTGCTTCAATTCAAGCAAATACATTAACAAAAATACATAGGTAAATACATGAAATATATAAACAAGTTAAAACAAAAAATAAAATAAATACAAATATATACAGTATTATACAGTACAAAAAAAAAAAAAAAAAAAAACATGGTATCATGGGAATTAGGATATATTGTTTCAGACTTTCATCTTCATTATATGACAAGCGGTCTTTATGGGATGGAAATGTTATTTCAAAAATGAATCTGAACACATCAGGACATTATAGTAACTTTTATGCTCACCTAATCCATAGACATGCTGTTGCAATTTCTTAGGTTTAAAAACTGTCGCAAGATTCTGATATGAAAAGGGAAAGATGACACTCGTTCTGGGAAGTTCACGATCATTGATGTAATCGTTAATCCGGGCCTTGGAGTCGCAGTTCGCTGCTGAAATCCCAATGGCCTGTCGGACAGAGGGGAGGGTACTGAAGATAATGTGCTGGACTTTCTTCACCATGGCGACGTCGACAACATTTTCACCTAGCTGGTATTCCAGCTCTTCCGGATTGGAAGCACTGAAATCAGTGTCCGTAAAAAGGAAACATCCGTAAGCTCCTTCAAGTGCGGTAGCTATACTCTTCCGATCTTCAAGATTTGTTTCAAAGAGTTGGACCCCGAGGTCGCGAAGCTTCCTTGCTTGGTCTGACGATGCTGCTTTCAGTAAGACAACAGCTCTGATGGTGTACTTGGGGTCTTTTAAGAGGGAGTGGATTAAGGAAAGCCCTTGAGGTTCTGTTGAACCAAAGACTGTGATGATCTTTGACATTTTTAGGATGAACAGTATTCCAGAGGGGGTCAAAACCTGTGGAAAATAAATATAATGAAACATTGAGGAATCATAAAGCTGGTGAAATTCATTCCTCCATGGCTCTATTCACAATTTTTATTTTAAATTTGTTTATGCCTTCAATTGAAAAACAATCTTTAATTCACCCAACAATTCAAATTCATCAATGCATCTACTGCAAGGCATTGAAGTTGTACTATCAATATCATCATCATGCACCACCACCACCATCATCATCATCATCTTTGTACCATCATCATCACATTAAAACATCACTATAACAAAACTGGACTAGTTGGATGAACTTTAAACCATTTGACCTCATGAATTCCCATGCAATCATGCATGCCCAGTGATCAGTGTGTATTTTAGCACTACATCACCATCTTGAGGTAACAACTAACATCATGCAAATTCATTCAATAATCATCTCTGCACAGCCATTATTGACTCCTAAAGGACAATTTCCTTTTACAAGAGTCATTTTCCAATTTGTTTACCACAATTTGTTCAACGATCAGCCTAGGTATATATCTCAGTATAGTATGGGAATATATCGGTATAGCGAATAGTGTACGCGATGAAATGGGAACCTCCACCACCACACAAACCCAATTATTGACCGGTGGACTACCATCAATAGAGAGGCGGTACACTATCGTTACCCCTCTAAACGCTCTCAGAACTCCTCAACAGACAGTTAAGATGTTACACTATATCACTGCAGAGCAACACTCATATATAAACAAAAAAAGACTTACTATATATGAACAACGCCTTAAATGATGAACTCTCAGTTGAAACGAAAGTTATGTAGAGTTAGATTTGAGCCCTGTTATATGTCCTGCCCCGAACCTCGACACACTGAAAGAAACTACCAGATCGCAACTTGAATGGCGTACTACGTTGCCAGGTACCGGACGAAGAGCGGTGCGGTGAAGATCAGACGAATAACGGGGTCCCGTAACTCCCGTTGTTTTGAAACGGATTAGCTGGGGCTGGCTGAGCTGATATACTAAATCCCAAGTTGAAGCTCACAGAGTATACGATGTTTGTATTAGCAGCTACAGAATTACTTCCTACAGTTTTATGTGTACATGCGTTTCCAGCATGTTTTGAAAACTAGACGCTATTGATTTTTTTTTCTTCTTCGACTTTATCGCGCGGGTCAACCCCATTTGTCACAATCGGTTTAAAGTTGTTTTGAAGCATTAGCTGTGAATAGATAATCAATACGTTTGCATTTGATCAAAGGTGCCAATTCATGAGTGTGGTTCGGTCCAATCATCCTTATTGTAGCAAAAGCAACGAAAAAGCACATCGATTTAAACTTTTAAAGAAGCACGTTGTTAAATTAATATTGCGGTTTATAGTTGAATAATTTGCGGGGCCGAAAACTCTTGAGCTAGAATGGTTTTGAAGCATAGGCATAGGCCCTCATTTTGGTAGAAATACAGCCGAAATAATTATAAAGAGAGAGAGGG